>VMDO01004021.1:79695-132539 GCA_007922755.1 Pedetes capensis | reverse complement strand
CAGTGTGGATCAGGACAGTGTGGACCAGGACAGTGTGGATCAGGACAGTGTGGACCAGGACAATGTGGATCAGGACAGTGTGGAGCAGGACAGTGTGGACCAGGACAATGTGGATCAGGACAGTGTGGAGCAGGACAGTGTGTGGCCTGGGACAGTGTGACCCAGGACAGTGTGGACCAGGACAATGTGTGGATCATGACAGTGTGGACCAGCACAGTGTGGGCCAGCACAGTGTGGACCAGGAAAGTATGGACCAGGACAGTGTGGACCAGGATAGTGTGTGGATCAGGACAGTGTATGGATCAAGACAGTGTGGACCAGGACAGTGTGGATCAGGACAATGTGGACCAGGACAGTGTGTGGATATGGGCAGTGTGGATCAGGACAGTGTGGACCAGGACAATGTGGATCAGGACAGTGTGAACCAGGACAGTGTGTGGACCAAGACAGTGTGGACCAGGACAGTGTGTGGATATGGACAGTGTGGACCAGGACAGTGTGTGGCCTGGGACAGTGTGGACCAGGACAGTTTGTGGCCTGGGACAGTGTATGGATAAGGACAGTGTGGACCTCCCTAAGATATTCACTGACTTATGCTTTCAAAGTTCCTCTCAGGACTGCTCGCCTGCTGAGATTTCTTTCTTCTCATTATGCACCATCCTCCTCCTCTGTGCTTTCTTCCACACATTGCACAGACCTTAGATAGGGACCCTCAGAGCCTTCTGTGCCACTTAGCATACCCCCCCTTCTGACTGCCAAAGAGGCAAAGCTCCCCAGGGAAACTCCAAACTCTATGAATTATAATGGCTGAGATTACTTCAAAATCCCCCCTTGGCTAAAAACTGTGCTTGTCACATGGGCTTAATAATTATGTTAATTTTAAAAAGAGGGGTAGCAGACAGACCCCCTCTTTGGTACTTGGCCCCAAGAAAGAGGAACTCCCTCCCCCTTGCTTGAGACTGCCACCCTGAAAACCAACCATGATGTAGCAACAACTGCACCTGGCCACCAGCATTGCTGCAACACTCCCAGCAAGGACAGATAGCACCTATAGCATCCTCTTCTCCCATGGCCTGCAAGCAGGGCCCAGCACTCACGCTCCATGGCAGCCCCAGGCTGCCCCAAGTGAAGGATGCATGGAAGGAGGCACAGGCAGGGCACCCTCTATGGCCCACCTAGTTGCTGCCACCATCACTGCCACCTCAGACCCTGGACATTGCTCCACTGGATCTGCCTCTGTCCCCCCTCCATATGCAGAGTGAGAGTCCCCACTCAATGGCAACCCCCTTACTGCCCTTGAGGGAGGCTCCTCCAACTGGGAAGGGAAGACAACCATTTTTGGTGTATATTCCATTTTCAACTAACAATCTGTATAATTGGAAGGAACAAATCCCACCCCCATCTCAGAAAAATCCCAGGCTCTTATAAGCCTCAATGAGTCTGTTTTACAAACCCAGCACCCTATATGGGGTGATTTTCAGCAGCTACTTATCGCTGTTTTTACGGCGGAGGAAAGTAGAATTAGGGTAGAGGCCCAAAAGGTAATCTTGGGAGCTAGAAGAGAGATGTTAGAGGATAACGAAAGGGGATTAAAGAAGTTATTCCCCAAATTTGATACCAATGGGATCTAAATACCCCAGAGGGTCAAATTTCATTGGACAGTTTTCACTGGTACCTCTGGCTGGGTTAAAGGCGGCCACTCGGCAACCCATAAACTTGTCTAGGGTATCCACAATTACTCATGATCCTCAGGAGTCCCCCACCTCCTATCTTGAGTGGCTCCAAGATATTTATAATTATAGGACCTATACACCTATTGGTCCAGAGGCTCCAGAAAATCAAAGGGCAATAAAGTTAGACTTTGTTAGTCAGCCACACATATTAGGGAAAAACACTTCAAAACCTTGAAAGGCTCAAGGGAATAAACCTCACCCAGCTCCTTGAGATTGCCCAAAAGTTTTAGGATAATAGAGATAACCTGGCAGCTGCCCAGGATAGATGGGTAATGAGGGAAATTTTGGCAGCCCTACAAATAAGGGAAATGGACCCCACAGAAGGGCTTCAGGGATGGCAGGGGACACCAGATGTAGATCCTTGCTAGGAGAAAAACAATATGCCTACTGTAAAAAGGAGGAACATTAAAAGAATGAATGCTGAGAGAGAAAAAATGAAAGGAAGGAAAGTCAAGAAAGGTCTTAAACCTGTTGGAATAATGGGGCCAGGAATCCATTCCATTGAGCCCCCAGGAGCACAGGTTACTTTACATGTAGGGGGCAAACCAGTTAGTTTTCTAGTAGACACAGGGGCCACACACTTAGTTTTAACACAACCACTGGGAATTGTAATGGCCAAAAAGACCCCTCTTCAAGGGGCAACTGGCAAGGTTGCTAACTATAATTGGACATCACAATGGACTGTTAACTTGGGAAATAATATAGTGACTCACTCCTTCTTAGTGATTCCTAATTGCCCATGTCTCTTGCTGGGCAGGGATTTGCTCCAAAACATGCAGGCAAGGATTTCCTTCTCAGAGAATGCAGGAGCCTTGTCAATCAGTCCCTACTCAGCTTGTATTCTGATAATCAGCCTTTTGTTTGAGGAGTATATAGTACAGGAGAAGCCTCCAGAGGGAAAATTGACTCCATACCTACACATGCTTCAGGCGCAATTCCCAGGAGTAGGAGCAGAGACCAACTCACCTGGTTTGGCCTGACATCATGCCCTGGTGGTGGTTCGTCCTGGTGACCACCACTCCTGTATAGGTATGGCAATATCCAATGAGCTAGGAGGCCTAGGAGGGAATCAGCCCACACATAAAGAGATTCACAAAAGGAGGAATTCCCACCAAATGTTAGTCCCCTGAAATGTTTCACTGCTCCCTGTGCTTAAGCCAGGAGCCAGAGATCACCAGATAATTCAGGATGTGAGAAAAGTTAATAAGAAGGCAGAGACTATGCATAGCTTCTATCCTCCTCCCACCACTGGTATACTGTCCTGGACTTGAAGGATACTTTTTTTCAGCATCCCATTGGCCACCATCAGCCAGCCTATATTTGCTTTTGAATGCACTGATCCACATGCTTGAACACTGGGCCAACCCATTTGGACCCTGTTACCTCAAGGGTTTAAGAACTTACCCACCCTTTTTAGAGAAGCCCGTAGTCAAGATCTTGTAAGCTTCCAGGGTAAATATCCTCAGTGTTCCCTCCTCTAATACGTAGATGACATCCTTTTGTCACAGAGATGGAAAAGGCCTGCAGAGAAGCTACGGAGGGACTAATGGAGACTCTCTAGGAATAAGGGTACCAGGTGTTTGCCAGAAAGGCAAAATTGTCCTCCCTTGAGGTTACCTACCTGGGGCATGCTATAAAGCAGGGCCAGAAGGCTCTGTCTTTAGACTGCATAGAAGCTAGACTCCAGATATCCACCACCAACATCAAAAATCAAGTCTGAGAATTTCTGGGGGCTGTTGGGTATTGTTGATAATGGGTACTGGGATTTGCAGAGATAGCAAAGCTCCTATATGCCTGCACAGGGGGGATCCCCACCTCTAAATTGGACTGAGAAGGAAAAAACAGGCCTTTGAAGAGTTAAAAACTGCCTTGGTATCAGGTCCTGCCCTCACCTGGCTGGACATTTCTAAGCCATTTCACCTGTACATCCATGAAAAACAAGGAGTGACTAAGGAGATCCTCACTCAATCTTGGGTCCCTGGAACAGGTCAGTTCATACTTGTCCCAGAAACTAGACCCAGAGAGTCAGATGGCTGGCTTCCTTCAGGCTACTGAAGCAGCCACCACCTTGGTCAGAGAAGCTGACAAGCTAACTTTGGGCCAGGAACTGTTTCTTATAGGACCCCACACGATGGAAACACTCCTTCATGGAGTATCAAACCAATGGGTCCCTAAAGGTTGACTCACACAGTACCAAGCCTTACTATTAGACCAGCCCCATATCCAGTTATTGAAGACTATAGCTTTAAACCCCACCCACCACCCTCCTGCCAGATGGGGACCAAGAGACACCGATCCATGACTGTCTACAGATAACCCAAGATGCAAGGCTGAATCTGAGTAATGTCCACCTTTCTGACCCAGAAAAGGGATTGTTCATAGATGGTAGCAGCTTTGTCCTACAAGGCATAAAGTATGGGGGTGGGCAGCAATGGTTTCTCTAGAGGAAATAATTTGATCCAGCCCCTTACCCCAAGGGACCTCTGCCCAGGAGGAAGAATTAATAGCATTGACAGAGGCTCTAAAATGGGGAAAAACAAGGGAATAACTATTTTCACTGACAGCTGATATGACTTTTCCACAGCTCATGTTCATCAGGCAATTTATAAGGAAAGAGGACTATTTACATGAGCCAGCAAGGACATTAAAAATAAAAAAGAAATTCTAGCCCTTTTAGAAGCCATCTGCCTACCCAAAGAGGTGGCAATAGTCCATTGCAAAGGCCAGCAAACTGGTGAGGATGTAGAGGCAAGAGGAAACCATTTGGCAGACCAGGAAGCCCACCAAGTAGCAATAAGAGCATTGGGAATTCATTTACTCACATTGCCTGGACCCACTTTGCCTGAAAACCCTATCAGCCAAAAGAGAATACCCTACCCTGGGAGAAATGGGCTACTAAGGACACTTCAGGTTGGTGGATCTTGACAGGTGACTGCATGCTGGTCCCAGAGGCACTAGGAAAGGTTTTAATTTACAGACTATACCAAGCAACCCATTTAGGCCAATCTAAACTAGCTGAATTACTCAGGGACAGATATTACATTCCAAACCTATCTCATTTGGTTTTGGGTGTCACTTCAGCTGTGGTCCCATGCTCAAGTTAACCAGGGAGGGCAGTGATGGACACCCATGGGAGTTCACTGATGTGGGTCCACCCCTGGGGAACACAGGAATTAGATTTTACTGAAGTATGGTGCCTAGCAGGGAGATATAAATATCTTTTAATGTTTGTGAACACTTTCTCAGGCTGGGTAGAGGCTAACCTGACCCAATTAGAGACAGCTATGATAGGTACAAAAAACTTCACCATGAAATTATTCCCTGATTTAGCCTGTCACTTGGGTCAGACAGTGGACCTGACTTCACTGCTCAGGTCTCCGGGCCTTGGCTAAAACTCTTGATATTAACTGAAAGCTCCACTGTACATATCATCCCCAGAGCATGGGGCAAGACAAATGCAAGAATTAGGCCCTGAAGGAGACTTTAACTAAATTTATTTTAGAGACCAGTAAAAACTGGGCCAACTACCTCCCCTTTGCCTTACTCAGAACTCATTGTACCCACTATAAGAAGCATTTTACCCCATATGAAATCATGTTCGGGAAGCCACCCCTGCTGCTTCCTAAAATTGGAGAGGTCCCTCTGGCTGATTTCCATAACCATAGCTTGCTCAAGTCACTACAGGCTATTCAGACAGTCCAACAAGAATGTCTTGTGGGACTTTGAAACACTGCCGCAGACCAGAAATACCCTGCGGATCTGTCACCCCTCCCTTTCAAGGTGGGGGGCAAAATGTTGATTAGGCAGTTCACATCTTCAAGACTCACTCCCAGGTGGAAGGGGTCCTACACCATTATCCTCACCACTCCTACTGCTACAAAAATAGATAGACTGACTGCCTGGATTAAGATTGAAAACCCCTTCCCCTAGCCCACACCCCCTTTCCTATCAATGGACCATTATAATGCGAACCAGTGAGAAATTGCTTATTAAACAGACCATTGTTTATGTCAAGGACCAACCCTTAAATGTTTGGTCCTTGACTTCTGAACTGGGTTCTGAGGTTTATTTTTTAAAAATGGACTCTGTCAAACTTATGATATTAAGAACCCAGAACATACCCCTGGACAATCCAATAATAGATTATTCCTGACTAAAATCAAATATTCAGTTTTCCTATAGAACCAGTGGGAAATGTAAAGTCACTGAATTAACAGGAATGATGCCATCCTAGGTAGGACTCTAGTGGGAATGGAAAATTTGAGCTGTCTCTGTACTTACCACTTGCATAGGTTAGGTCAGGAGTATAGTTTGTTTTTACCTTAAGTGATATGTTAATGTTAACTTTTAATGCTTATTACCAAATGCTTATCGCTTCTCATTGCCTACATGACCCATGTCAGGCACTTCAAAAAGCCCCTAAATGTAAAGCCTGCCCCATAGAATGTGGGTTTTGCCTTTATAAGCACCAACAACTGTTCCTCGGGACCACAGGTTTGAGAGAGATGTTAGTCCTCAGTGGCCACCGGCTTGATAAACACTCCCTTTTAATTGGCTTTTTGCTCCTTTGTGTTGTGGTTTTGATCACTGGTTACAACAGTCCAGCCTTCCCTCCACAGAGCCATCACCACAGGGGCTCCTGGGAGATGTGGCCCCAAGGATTTTGGGTAGTGTAGTCCAACTTCTGCCCATAGAGCCCAAGTTGCAGGGGTTGCTGGAAGTTGCAGTCCCCACAGATTATGGTAGTGAACTCTACCTTTCCACCCTTAGAGCCCTCACTGCAGGGCCTCCTGGGAGCTGTGGCCCTGAAGATTTGGGGTAGTCCAGCTTCCACCCTCAGAGCCCTTGCCACAGTCTCCTGGGAGCTGCTGCCTGCAGGATCCTGGGTAGTGTAGTCCAGCACTCTGCCCACTGATCCCTCACAGCAGGGGCTCCTGGGAGGCATGGCCTAGAGGATTTTGAATAGTACAGAATCCAGCTTCAGCCCACAGAGCCCTTGTTTCAGGGACTCTTGGGAGCTGCAGCCCCAAGGATTCTGTGTAGTGAAGTTCACCTTTCTGCCCTCAGAGCCCTCATCTCAGTGGCTCCTGGGAGATGCGACCCCAAGGATTCTGGATAGTGTACTCCAGCTTTCCAGCATTTTGCAGTAGGACAGTGGCTTCTGATCCTGTCAGTTCTCAGAACCTAAGGAGATGATATCTAGAACAATCCAGTGCATTTAGTTAATATGTCTTAAGTCTTCCTCACATCTTTTTCTGGGTCACTATTGGTTGATAGAAGTAGGTACTTTAAGCAAGTCCTGTGGTGCCTGTGTGTAATCAGAGAGGCTGAAGCAGGAAGATTACAAGTTGAAGGCCAGAAGCAGACTGCACAATTTAGTGATACCCTGCCTCAAAACAAAAAATACTAAAAAGGGACTAGGGCTACAGCTCCCTGGGAAACAACTTGCCTAGCATACACAAATTCCTGGGTTCGACTCTCCCTCAATACTGAAGGAAAAAAATAGTTATTTTATAATGGCAGAATTCCTAAGTCAGTGTTTTGTATTATTTTGTTTATATTTCTTCCACAACCTGGGATCAGACTGAGGTCCTCCTAAGCACTCTACCATTGTGCTATACTGTAGAGCACTGCCTAGAGAGGCAGTTTTCCCTGGGGCCTATCTAGGCCCCTTGGAGGACTGAGGCTTGTTCCCCAGGCAGTCACTTTTGCCCTACATCTAGGAACTCAGGGTCATCGAGCTCTCCAAGATGGTGCTGGCATCTATTCCCTGGCCTCAGA
Source organism: Pedetes capensis (assembly GCA_007922755.1). Classification (NCBI taxonomy): domain Eukaryota; kingdom Metazoa; phylum Chordata; class Mammalia; order Rodentia; family Pedetidae; genus Pedetes; species Pedetes capensis. Next base: position 125,025 of record VMDO01004021.1, on the reverse strand, counting down.
CCCCTTGTCACTGATTGGCTGTTTCCAAACCCCTGAACAGATCCTGTTTGGACCATTCAGGAACCACCCCTGATTGGCTACTTTTACAAAAACAAACTTGAATATCCCCTCTGATTGGCTGAAACCGTATGGGGTGACTGCCTCTAATTGGTCCCCGGCCAGCCCCAGAAGAGTATATAAGGGCGGTACACGGAGCAGTCTGGGTCCATTCCATCAACCTGGACAGACAAGGAAGAAATAAAGAGCTGTTGGAGCAGAGCACTCGGAGGCTTTACTGTGAAGAACAGAAGCAAGGAGCCACCAAGGGCAGAAGCCTCTGAGCCTGCCTTTCTCATGGCTTCTCAGAGCAGCCGTGGGCATATGCCTCCTTTCCAGGTGGCACAGCTCCTGGGTGCCCAGCTCCCCCTTACCAGATGATGGGTCTTTGGCCACCAGTTTCCGCTCACAGCTGAGCGAGTCCAGTGGTAGGGTGATGCCCCACAATATACCCCCTACCCATAAAGGTCTTCTTTAACAGACATAAGTATAGTATTCATACTTAAAGTTCTATGCACCAGGTTTCAATATTTTTCAAGTATTTTGACACTACAAGAAACATGAGCTGGGCACCATGGCACACACGTATGATCCCAGTGACTCAGGAAGCAGAGGCAGGAGAATCCTCATTTACAGGACAGAGGCAGCCTGGGCAACTGAGACACTGTCTCAAAAAATAAAAATATAATACAAACTGGGGGATGCAGCTCAGTAGTATAGTATTTGCCTAGCATACAGCAAGGGCCAGAGTTCAACCCCCATTGTTGCAAAAAAAAAAAAAAAAAAAAAAAAAAAAAAAAAAAAAAAAAAAAAAAAAAAAAAAAAAAAAAAAAAAAAAAAAAAAAAAAAAAAAAAAAAAAAAAAAAAAGAAAGAAAGAAAGAAAGAAAAAACATGAATGAAAGCAAGCAATGAGGTCTGCAATGTCCCTTCCCTGAGACCCCAGCTTGCCTCCTGATGCTGGCCCTTTATGCCTTGAGCACTTCACGCTGTCCCTGCATCACATGACTCTGCATTTCTCCTTTCTGTGTCCTGCAATTTATCCCCACAAACAAACCCAATCTGCAAAAAATACTTCAGCATGCTATGATGGTAAGTGGTCAAACTCTGAATAAGGGGTATATTGGTAGCACAAGTCTTGTTAAAATATTACCTGAGAAAATAAAGAACATGATAGCATTTCCTCTTTGGCTCTTAGGGCTGCAGATGGGAAATTCTTCATTCTTCCTAATCTTTGCCTCACACAGACCTGTTATACTGAAGCCATGGTGCTGTCTCCAAGAGCAGATCCTCACTGAGAACACAGCCTCCAAGTGTTCCCAAGTTGTGATGTCTCAACAGATGTGTCCCAAGGAGGACTGCAGTGGGCATCACACAGGATACTCCGTGCTTACTGTTCAGTGGTGGTTGTGAGCCTGGAGAATATTTATGATCCAGAGTGCAACTAGACTTACTGACCTCAGACACTGCAAGTTGATTCTAATTTGCATGAGGCACTAACCCCAACCCTCACCCACACACAGACCCCATCTCTGACCACAACCTTCACCCTAACTCTAACCCTACCATGACACTAATCCTGACCAAGATGCTAAATTAAACCCTAAACCCCGACCCTATCACTCTAATGTTCACCCTGACCTCCACCCCCAGACCCATTCTTTGATGTGCTGGCATTTACTTCTACTTCCAACACCAAAGAGAAGGAAGGAAGCTAGTACATTAAAAGCTGGTCTGTACTATACATGAAACAACAACAAAAAAGCCAATACAAAATGACACAAGTCAAGATAAGAGGATTTAGGCACACACTAAGCATCAAGATTAAAAGTGTGAAGCTGACCAGAGCTCTGCAGCCATGAGCCAACAAATTAAGGAATTGGAACAAAGCCTATAACACACCATCCCCTATCACCACCTAGAGAACCTGGCTCTGATGACACTTCCATTACAGACCTTGGAACTTTAAAACCATGAGACAACACACCCCTACAGTTATAAGGCATAAAGTTTGTGGTATGTGGCTAGGACCAGAAAGAAAAAGGTCCCTCTCCAGATTCAATTTGTCTCCCCAAATCAACCAGACAAGAATGCTTCTGTAGAAGCTGGGTTCTTCTCAGGCCAAGTCGGCTGGGGAGTTGTCACATACAAGCCTGTCTCATAACCAGGGCTTGCATTTCCACATCCAAAGGCCAGTCACAGGATGAGGAAAAGGAAAAGAGAGAGGTAGGACATTGATCAGAGAGCCTCAGTCATGAGCTCACCAGGAGCTGGCCAGGGAGCCTCAGTCCTGGACTGCTTGTTGTTTATTGGTAAGTGCCTTTGACTCGAGTCTGACTCATATCAACCCCATGCACAGCAGAATGAAATACTTCTAGATTCTGTGCCAGGCATATGATGTAAATTATGTTTAAGCCCATGATTGCAGAAATAGAGTCAATACATCTACTGGAGGGTTTTCCCTTTTCTGTTGACCTACCACTCTCCCAAACATCATGTCCATCTTCACAGAAGAGTTTCTCCTGATGACACATCCAAAATACATAACATGCACTCTAGCCATCCTTACTTCCAAGGATCACTGTTGTGACACTTCTAGGACAGATTTGTGCTTTCTTTAGACATTCTGTCTTTATTCCATAGTCATCTCTGGCAGAATATCCAAAAACATCAATTCCTCTCCTATCTCCCTTCTTCAGTGTCCAGCTTTCACAACCATACAATGTGACCGAAAGAACCATGGCATGCGGCAGGTGCACCTTCATTGTCAAGATGACATCTTTTCAATACTTTAGAGAGATCTTTTGCCACAGAGTTTCCCAAAGCAATATGTATTCTGATTTCCTGATGGCTGCTTCCAAGGGTGTTGATATTAGAACCAAGTAAAGTAAAATTGTGGAAAACCTTAATCTTTTCTCCATTTATCATGAAATTGCAGACTGTCCCAATTGTAAGGAGTTGTTCTGTTGATGTATAGTTGCAATACATAGTGAAGGCTATGTTCTTTGATCTTCTTTGGTAAATGTTTCAAATCTTCTTCCCTTCCTGCAAACAGAGTTGTGTCTTCTTCATAATGTTGGTGGTTCACAAGGCTTCCTCCAATCCTGGTACCACATTCTTCTTCATAAAATCCAGTGTGTCAGATTATTAGCTCACCACAAAAATTGAAGAGATATGCTGATACACAGCTTACTTGACTTTAAACAAACAGTGTTTCCTTATTCCCTTTCAATGAATGCCTCTTGGACCATGTACAGAATTCTCATGAATACAATTAGGTTCTCTGATATTCCCATTCTTCCCAGTGTTATCCATAATTTGTCAACATTCACACAGTCAAATGCCATTGCATAAGGAATAAAATATACAGAAACATCTTTCTGATAGTCTCTGTTTTCTGGTAATATCCAAATCACGTCAGCAATGATGTCCCTGGTTCCCAGGCCTCTTCTGATTGTGGCCTTAATGCTCACCATCACCATCACCCACACCCCCTCCACAACCTCGACCCTGACAACCAACCCAAACCCTAACCCTAAACATGACCCTAATACTATCCATGACACTGAATTTAACCCTAAATCCCTACCATATCACCCTAATGTTGACCCTGACCTCCACCACCTGACCCAATATTCAGTGTGGTGGCACTTACCTCTACATCCAACACCAGTGCAAACAAAGGAAGATGGTAAGATATAAGCTTGTGTGTATTTGTATAACAAAAAATATGAGTGAGAAGAGACGAGACAAGACAACAGGATTCAGGCACACACTCAAGCACCAAGATTAAAAGACCTCTACTAATGAGAGCTCTGCAGCCATTAGCCAACAAACTATAGAACTGGAACAAAGCTAATAACATACCATCCCCTATCACCACCTAGGGAACCTGGCCCTGATGACATTTCCATTACAGACCTCTGAACTTCGGAAACATGAAACAATAAATCTCTGTAGTTTTAAGGCACAAAGGTTGTTTTATGTGGCTAGGACCACCCAGGAAAAGGGCTCTCTCCAGATCTGACTTGTCTTCCCAAGTTGATGAAATAAGAGTGTTCTGTAGAAGCAAGGTCCTTCATAGGCCAAGCCTGATGGGGGGTTGTCACATATAGGTGTGTCTCACACATGTACTTGGGTCTCAATATCCAAAGGCCAGTGCCAGGAGGATAATAAGGAAAAGAGAGAGGTATGACATTGGTCCATGATGTTAGATCATGCACTCTACAGGAGCTGCTCACAGAGGTTTGGTCTTGGACTGCTTATTGTTTGTTGTTCAGTGCCATCAACTCACATCCAACTCATAGCAACACTAGGGACTGCAGAATGAAACACTCCCTGATTCTGTGCCAGGCACACAATGTTATTGATTTTTAGGTCCATCATTTTACTCACCATTTCAGTACATCTGGTGGAGGATTTTCCTCTTTTTTGTTGACCTGCCACTCTCCCAAACAAGAAGGCCTTCCTCTGGGAATAGTCTCTCCTGACTACATATCCAAAATACATTACACCCAGTCTAGCTATCCTGACTTTCATGGAGCAATCTGGTTGCACTTCTTCTATGACAGATCTGTGGTTCTTTTGGCAGTCCATGGTATATTCAATAATCATCTCCAGCACCATAGTTTAAAACAATCAATTCTTCTCCTATCTCTCTTCTTCAATGTCCAGCTTATACAACCGTACAATGTACCTAAAATACCATGGCATGAGTCAGGCACACCTTCATCTTCAATGTGTCGTCATTACTTTTCAATACTTTAAAGAGAGATTTTGTCACAGCTTATCCGAAAGCAATGCATCTTTTGATTTCTTGACTACTGCTTCCATGGGTTTTGATTGTAGAACCAAGTGAAATGAAACATAGATAAATTCAGTCTTTTCATTTATCATGAAGATGCTTACTGACCCAGTTGTAAAGGTTTTTGTTTTGTTGGTGTGGAGTCCCAATCAGTACTGAAGGCCATATTCTTAGATCTTCATCAGAAAATGTTTCATATCTTCACTTTCAGCAAACAGAGATGTTTAATCAACATAATGCAGGATGTTCATGAGTCTTCCTCCAATCCTGATTCTATGCTCTTCTTCATAAAGTCCAGCTTCTTAATTTCCTCAGCATAGAAATTGAAGAGATATAATGAAAGGACACAGCCCTGATACACAGCTTTCTCAAATGAAACCAAGCAGTTTTTCCCTTTTCTGTTCAAATGACTGCCTCCAGGCCCATGTATAGGTTCCTCATGAGTACAATTAGTTTTCTGGTATTCCCATTCTTCATAGGGTTGTCCATAATTTGTTGTGTTCCACACAATCAAATGTCAAGTCATATTCAATAAAACATAAATAGACATCTTTCTGATATTCTCTGCTTTATGATAATATTTATCTGACATCAGTAATGGCCTAGCTCCCTGGCAATTCTGAATTCAGCACTAACCCTCACCCTCACACCCACCCTGAACCTGATCCTGCCCCTAACCCTCACCCTAACCCTAAGCATGACCCTCACTCCAACCATAATGCTGAATTTAACCCTAACCCCCTACCCTATCACCTTACCCTTCACCCTGACCTCCACTCCCTGACCTGATCATGGGTGTGATGGCACTTACTTCTATCTACCACCATGAGGAGGAAGGAAGATGGTACTTTAGAAGCTTCTCTGTACTACAGGTACAATAAAGAAAAAAAAAGGATGAGATAAGATGAGATTACACAAAAAGGACAAGATGATTCAGGCACACACTCAAGCACCAAGATTACAAGCCTTACAAGTCTGAACCAGATCAGAGAAATGCACCCCTGAGCCATAAAGTACATAATTGGAACAAAGCCTATACCCACCATCCCCTATCACCACCTAGGGAACCTAGCCCTGCTGACACTTCCATTACAGACATCAGACCTTCAGAAGCATGAGACAATACATCTCTGTAGTTCTGAGGCACAAAGTTTGTGCTATTTGGCTAGGACCACCCAGGAAAGGGGCTTTGTCAAATACAAATATGAGTTGACTCCCCAAGTCAATCAGACAAAAGAGCTTCTTTAGAAGGCAGGTCCTTCATAAGACAAGGCTGATGGGGGATTATCACAAACTCATCCATGTCACAACTTGGGCTTGGGTCTCGACTTCCAATGGCCAATGCAGGATAAAGACAAGGAAAAGAGAGAGGTAGGGTGTTTGTCAGGGAGCCTCAGTCATGCATTGACCAGGAGTTGGTCAGGAAGCCTTGGTCTTGGACTGCTTGTTGCTTTTTCTTAAGTGCTTCCAAGTCCAGTATGATTTATATCAACCTTATCTATGGCAGAATGAAACACTGCCCAATTCTGTGATGGGCTCACAATGGTATTTATGTTTAAGCCCAGGTTTGCAGACACTGTATAAATCCACATACTGGAAGGTTTTACTTTTTTGTTGACCTATCATGCTCAAACACAATGTCCTCCTGAGGGAATAGTCTGACCTTAGTGCATATCCAAAATACATAATGCACATTCTAGCCATCCCTCCTTCTAAGGAACACTCCAGTTGCATACCTTCTCAGACAGATTTGTTGGTTCTTTTGTCATTCCATGATATATTCTATATTTGTCTCCAGCACCATAATTCAAAAACATCAATTCTTCTCCTATCTCCCCCATTCAATGTCCAGCTTTCACAACCATACAATATGACTGAAATTACCATGGCATGAGTCAGGTGTGCCTTCATCCTCAATGTGACATCTTTACTTTTCAATACTCTATAGAGATCTTTTGCCACAGCTTTTCTCAAAGAAATGCATCTTTTGATTTCTTGACTGCTGCTTCCACAAGTGTTGAATGTAGAACCAAGTAAGCATTATCAGAGACAATCTCAATATTTTCTCCACTTATCATGAAAGTTCATGCTGACCCAGTTGTAAGGACTTTTGTTCTGTTGATGTGGAGTCCCAATCAGTACTTAAGGCCATGTTCTTCGATCTTCATCAGAAAATGTTTCAAATCTTCTTCACTTTCAGCAAGCAGAGCTGTGTCATCATCATAATACAGGTTGTTCATGAGTCTTCCTCCAATCCTGATGTTGCATTCTCCTTTATAAAGGCCAACTTCTCAGATTATTTGCTCTGCATAGAAACTGAACAGGTATTGTAAAAGGATACAGCCCTGATACACAGCTTTCTCAACTTGAAATCAAGCAGTGTTACTTTGTTCTGTTTGAACAACTGACTCTTGGTCCTCATATAGATTCCTCATGACTATAATCAGTTGCTCTAGTATCCCCATTCTTCACAATGTTATGCATAACTTGTTATGATCTACACAGTCAAATGCCACGCATAGTTGATAAACATAGATTTTTGTGTTATTTTCTCCTTTCCACTAATATCCATCTAATATCAGCAACGCTATCCTTAGTTTCCAAAGATTCATCTGAATTCATCCCAGATGCATCTGAATCTGGCCAAAACCCTAACCCTAACCCTCTCCCTCAACTACACACCAACCTCTACACCAGCCATGAACTTAACCCTAAGCCTGACCCTAACCATGATCTTCACATTGAATAAGACCTTTAATTTCACACTAAATCCATAACCTATAACCCTAATCTTCCCACTGACATCTAACCCCTGACCCCATCTTCAGAGTGGTGGCACTTAGCTCTACTTCCAGGATAAATGAGTAGGAAGGAGGATGATAAGTCAGAAACTTGTCTGTAATACAAGTAGAACAACAACAAAACGAATGACAAGTGAGGAGATGAGAAAAGACCACAGGATCAGGCACACACTCAAGAGCCAGGATTAAAAGTGCTCTGCTGATCAGAGCAGTGCAGCCATTAGTAAACAAACTATACAACTGGAATAAAGCCTAAGCCTAACAAACCCTATCACCACCAAGGGAACCTGGCCCTGCTGACACTGCCATTACAGACCTCAGAACAACACAACCAAGAAATAACACATCTTTGAGGTTCTAATGCACAAAGTTTGTGGTACTTGGCTAGCATCACCCTAGAAAAGGGCTCCCACCAGATTCAAGTTTTCCCCGCATTTAACCAGACAATATTGCTTCTGTAGAACTTAGGTTCTTCATATGCCAAGGTTGATGGTGGGTTTCCACATACAAGCCTTGGCTTAGGTCTCAAAATCCAAAGGCCAGTGACTGGATGAGGACAACAAAAAGAAAGAGGTAGAACATTGGTCATGGAGCTTCAGAGAAGCACTGAGAAGGACCTTGTCACTGAGCCTCAGTCCTGGAATGCTTGTTGTTTGCTGTTATGGGCCCTTGAGTATAGTACAACTCACAGTGACCACATATACAGCTGAATGAAACACTCTCCAATTCTGTGCCTGGCACACAATTATGTTTAAACCCAAGGTGGCAGACAGCATGTCAATCCATTTACTGGAGATTTTTCCTGTTTTTCATTGACATGCCACTCTCCCAAACATGATGTCCTCCTCCAGGGAATAGTCCCTTCTGACTACATGTTCAAAATACATAACATCCAGTCTACCAATCCTTATGTCCAAGGAGCACTCTGGTTGCACATCTTCTAGGACAGATCTGTTGGTTCCTTTGGAAGTCCATGGTATATTCTTTATTCATCTACAGCACCATAATTCAAAAACTTCAGTTCTTCTCCTGTCTCCCTTCTCCAATGTATGGCCTTCACAACCATATCACGGGGCTGAAAACATTATGGGATGTGTCAGGTGCACTTTCATCTTCAATATGACATCATCACTTTTCAATACTTTAAAGAGATATTTTGCCATAACTTTCCCAAAGCAATGTATCTTTTGATTTCTTAACTGCTACTTCCATGGGTGTTGATTGTAGAACCAAGTAAGGCAAAATTGTGGACAACCTCAATCTTTTCTTCATTTATCATGAAGTTGCATACTGACCCAGCTGTGAGGATTTTTGTTTTGATGATGTGGTGTCACAATCCGTACTTTGATTCTTCAATAAAGGTTTCAAATCTTCTTCCCTTTCAGTAGGCAGAACTGTGTCATCTGCATAATGCAGGTTGTTCATGAGTGTTCCTCCAGCCTGATGCCACATTCTTCTTCATAAAGTCCAGCTTCTCACACTATTTACTCAGCACAGAAATTGAAGTGATATGGTGAAAGGACACAGCCCTGATGAACAGTTTTTTCAACTTTAAACCAAGAAGTGTTTTCTTGTTCTGTTTGAACAACTGCCTCCTGGTCCATTTATAGTTTCCTTGTGAACACAATTAAGTGTCTGGTATTCTTATGTTTCACAGTGTTATGATCCATATACTCAAACAACTTTGCATAGACAATAAAAGAGAGATAGGCAACTTTCTGATATTCTCTGCTTTCCTTTACTATACAGCTGATGTCAGCAATGATGTCACTGTTTCCCCAGCATCTTCTGAATGAAGCCATAATGCTTACACTCACACTCACCCAAACACCCACTCTAAATTGAACCCTAAACCTAACCATGACCCTCACTCATGCCATGACTCTGAATTTAACCCTAAACCTCTACTCTATCAACTTAACCTTCACCGTGACCTGGACCCCCTGATCAACCATGTTTGTGGTGGCACTTACCACTACTTCCAGCAAAAATGATACGGAACAAAGATGGTAAGTTAGAAGCTTCTGTGTACTATATGTACAATAATAAAAAGGTGAGAAAAGATAACATGACACAAGAGGATTCAAGCACACATTCAAGTACCAAGATTAAAAGGACTCTACTAATCAGTGCCCTGCAGCCATTAGCCAACAAACTATACAATTGGAAAAATAACAACAACAACAACAACAAACCACTCCCTATTGACACCTAGGAAAAATGGCATTGCTGACCTCTTTTATTATAGTGCTCCCAACTTCAGAATCTTTAGAAAACATGTCTCTAGAGTTCTAAGACACAGAGTTTGTAGTAGTTGTCTAGGATGGCCCAGGAAATGGCTCTCTTCAGCTTTGAAATATCTCCCCAAGTCAACCCTACAAGGGAACTTCTATAGAAGCTGGATGCTACGTAAGCAAATGCTGATGGAGGGCTTTCACATAAAGAACTGTCTCACAACCTGGGCTTGGGTCTCAACATCCAAAGACCACTGGCAGGATGAGGACAAGGAAAACAGAGGTAGGACATTAGTCAGAGAGCTTTGGTCATTCACTCACCAGGAGATGGTCAAGGAGCCTCAGTCTTGGCCTCCTTGTTGTTTGTTATTAAGTGCCCTTGAATCAAGTCTGACTCATAGTGACCCAATGTACAGCAGAACAAAACTCTCCCCAATTATGTGCCAGACATATGATGGTTTTTATGTTTAAGCCTATGTTTGCAGATACCATGACAAATGATCTGGCAGAGATTTTCCTTTTTTTTTTTCATTAACATGCCATACTCCCAAACACAATGTACTTCTCCAGGGAGCAGTTATTCCTGCCTACATGTTCAAATTACATAACAGGAGGTCTATTCTTCCTTGCTTGCAAGAAGCACTCTGGTTGAACTTCTTCTAAGACAGATCTCATTTCTCTTGGCATCCTTGCTTGCAAGAAGCACTCTGGTTGAACTTCTTCTAAGACAGATCTCATTTCTCTTGGCAGTCCATGGTATATACTATATTAGTCTGCAGCACCATAATTCAAAAACATCAATTCTTCTCCTGTCTCCCATGTTCAATGTCCAGCTGTCACCACCACATGATGCAACTGACAGTACCACGACATGAGTCAGACACACCTTCATCTTCAATGTGACATCTTTACTTTTCAATACTATAAAGAGATCTTTTGCTACAGGTTTTCCCAAAGCAATGCCTCTCTTGATTTCTAGACAGCTGCTTCCATGGGTGTTAATTGTAGAAAGAAGTAAAGCAAAATCATGGACAACCTCAATCTTTCTCCATTTATCATGAGGTTCCATGCTGACCCAGTTGTAAGGATTTTCATTTGTTGACGTGGAATCCTAGTCCATACTGAAGGCCGTGTTCTTTGAAGTTCATCATTAAATGTTTCAAATCTTCTTCACTTTCAGCAATCAGAGCAGTGTCATCTGCATAATGGAGGCTATTCCTGAGTTCCTCAAATCCTGATGCCACGTTCTTCATAAAGTCCATTTTCTTGGATTATTTTCTCAGCATAGAAATTGAAGAGATGTAGTGAAAGGATACAGCCCTGATGCACCGCTTTCTTGAATAAAAGCAAGCAGGGTTTCCTTCTTCTGTTCAAAAGATTATCTGCTAGTCTATGTATAGCTTGCTCATGAATATAATTAGGTGCTCTGATATTCCCATTCTTCACAGTGGTATCCATACTTTGTAATGATCCACAGTCAAATGCCTTTACATAGTAAATAAAACAAACATTAACAATTTCTAATATTCTCTCCTTTCTGAAAATGTGCAAGTGACCTCAGCAATGATGTGCCCCATTCCCTGACCTCTTCTGAATCTGCCCCTCACCCTAATCATCACCCTCAAACACACCCTCACCTACAACCCAACCTCGAACCCAACACTAAATCTAACTCTAACCATGACCATAATCCTGACCATTACCCTGAATTGAACTTTAAATCCCTACCCTATCACCACAATGTGCACCCTGAACTTCACTCCCTGATCATGCATGTGGAGGCAGTCGCTCTACTTCAAGCATCCAAAGAGAAGGAAGATGGTAAGTTAGACAATAGTCTATACTATATGTACAACAAAAAAAAAAATGAGAAAAGGCAAGACAAGTCAAGAGGCTTAAGACACACTCGAGAACCAACATCAAAAGTCCAATGCTGATCAGAGCTCTGCAGCCATACACCAATAAACTTAAGAATTGGAAGGAAGACGGTAACACACCATCCCCAATCACCATCTAGGGAATCTGGCCCTACTGACACTTTCATTACATACCTCTGAACTTCAGAACCATCAAACAAAACATCTCTGTAGTTCTAAGGCACAAAGTATATGGTACATGGCTAGGATTGCCCAGGAAAAGGTCTCTCTCCAGATTTGAGGTGTCTCCCCAAGTCAACCAGACAAGAGTGCTTCTATAGAAGCTGTGTCCTTCATAGGCCAAGGCTGATAGTGGTTGTCACAGACAGGCCTATCTTACAACCTAGGCTTGGGTTTCAACATCCAAAGGCAAATGGCAGGATGAGGACATGGAAAGGATAGGTAGGACATTGGTCAAGAGGGCTCAGTCATGCTGTCATCAGGAGCTGGTTGGGGAACCTCGGTGCTGGACTGCTTGTTGTTTCTTGTTAAGTGCCCTGAGTTGAGTCTGACTCAAACCAACACTAGGTATAGCAGAATGAAACACTTGGGGACTCCATGCCAGGCACATAATCTTATTTATGTTTAAGCCCATCATTTCAGGCATTGTGTCAATCCATCTAATGGAGGATTTTCCTTTTTTTATTGACCTGCCACTCTCTGAAACATGATGTGCTTCACAGAATAGTTCCACTGCACAACATATCCAAAATACATAACACGCAGTCTCACCATTCTTGCTTCCAAGAGGCACCCTGGTTGCATGTCTTCTAGGACAGATCTGTTGTGGTTTTGGCATTCTGTGTTATATTCTATATTTTTCTGTAGCACCATACTTCAAAAACATTAATTCTTTTCCTATCTCCCTTGGACAAGTCCAGCTTTCACAACCATATGATGTGACTAATATTACCATGGCATGAGTCAGGTGCACTTTTGTCTTCAATGTGAAATCTTTAATTATTGATGCTTTAAAGAGACCTTTAGCCACAGTTTTTATCAAGGCAATGTGTCTTTTCATTTCTAGACTGCTACTTCCATGGGTGCTGATTGACTAAACAAGTAATGCAAAATCAGGGACAACGTCAACCTTCTTACCATTTATCATGAAGTTGCATACTGATTCAGTTGTGAGGATTTTTATTTTGTTGATGTTGTGTTGCAATCCCTACTGAGAGCTATGTCCCTTGATCATCATCAGTAAATATTTCAAATTTTCTTCACTTCCAGCAAACAGAGTTGCATCATCTTCATAATGCTGGTTGTTCATGAGTTTGCCTCCAATCCTCATGCCACCATCTTCATAAAGTTCACCTTACTGGATTATTTGCATGGCATAGAAATTGAAGAGGGATGGTGAAAGGATACAGCCCTGACACAGAGCTTTCTCAGCTTCAAAAGAAGTAGTGTTTCCTTGTTCTCTTTGAATGACTCCCTTCTGGACCATGTACAGGATCCTCATGAATATAACTAGGTGCTCTGGTAATCCCATTCTCCACAGTGTTGTCCATAATTTGTTATGACCCACACAGTCAAATGGCTTTCCATAGTCAATAAAACATATATAAATATCCTTCTTATAGTATCTTCTTTCTGCTAATACCCAAGTGATGTTGGCAATGATGTGTCTGATTCCCTGGCCTCTTAGGAATCTACCTCTCACCCTAACCATCACCCTCACACTCACATACAACTTTACCCCTACCCAAACACTAATTCTAACCCCACCCATTACCTTAATCCTGGACATGACTCTGAGTTTAACTGTACCCATACCCTATCACCCAAACCTTCACCCTGACCTCCACCCCCTGACCAATCTTGCCTGTGGTGGCACTTATTCTATTCCAAGTACCAATGAGAAGGAAGATTATAAGTTAGAAGCTTCTCAATACTACATGTATAACAACAACAAAGATGAGAAGAGACAATATGACAAGACAACAGGATGCAGGAAACCACCCAAGCACCAAGATTAAAAGTTTGAAGCTGATCAGAGCTTTGCAGCCATACATCAACAAACTAAAGAATTGGAGCAAAGCCAGTAACACACCATTCCCTATCACCATCTAGGGATCCTGGTGCTGCTGACACTTCCATTTCATACCTCTGAACCTCAGATCCATGAGACCAAATGTCTCTAGAGTTCTAAGGCACAAAGTTTGTGGGATGTGGCTAGCACCACCCAAGAATAGGGCTCTCTCAAGATTTGAGCTGTCTTCTCATGTCATACAAGAGTGCTTCTGTAGAAGTTGGGTCCCTCTTAGGTTAAGGCTGATGGGGGGTTGTCACATTAAGGCCTGTCTCACAACCTGGGCTTGGGTCTCATCATCAAAAGGCCGGTGGCAGTATGAGGGCAAGGAAAAGAGAGACCTAGGACATTGGTCTGGAAGCCTCAGTCATGCATTCACCAGGAGATGATCAGGAAGCCTCAGTCCTGGACTGCTAATTGTTTGTCGTTAGGTGGCCTCAAACTGAGTCTGACTCCTAAGGACACATTGTGCAGCAGAATGAAACACTTGCAGACTCGGTGCCAGGCATTGTTGTGGTTGTTAAGTGCCGTCGAGTCTAGTCCTACTCATAGTGACCATATGTACAGCAGATCAAAACACTTCCTGATTCTGTGCCAGGTAAACGATCTTATTTATGTTTAAGCCCATTGTTGCAGACACTGTGTCAATCCATCTGGTAGAGGGTTTTCCTCTTTTGTGTTGACCTGCCACTCTCCCAAACATGATGTCCTTTTCCAGGGATTGATCTCTCCTGACTACATGTCCGAAATAGGTAAGACGCAGTCTGGCCATTCTTGATTCCAAGGAGCACTCTAGTTGCACTTCTTCTAGGACAGATTTGTTGGTTCTTTTGGCAGTCCATGGTATATTTAATAGACATCTCCAGCACCACAATTCAAAAGCATCAATTCTTTTTCTGTCTCTCTTGTTCAATGTCCATCTTTCACAACCATATGATGCCACTGAAAATACCATGGCATGAGTCAGACGCACCTTCGTCTTCAATGTGACATCTTTGCTTTTCAATACTCTAAAGAGATCTTTTGCCACAGCTTTTCCTAGAGCAATGCATCTTTTGATTTCTTGACTGCTGCTTCCACGGGTGTTGGTTATAGAGCTAAGCAAAGCAAAATATTGGACAACCTCAATCTTTTCTCCATTTATTGTGAAGTTGCGTGCTGACCCAGTCGTAAGGATTTTTGTTTTGTGGATGTTTAGTTGTAACCCATATTGAAGGCTATGATCTTTGATCTTCATCAGTAAATGTTTTAAATCCTCTTCACTTTCAGCAAGCAAAGTGGTGTCATCTGCATAACACAGGTTATTAATGAGTCTTCCTCCAATCTTGATGCCATGTTCTTCCTCATAAAGTCCAGCTTCTCAGATTATTTGCTCAGCATATAAATTGAAGAGATAGGGTGAAAGTATACAGCCCTGACACACACCTTTCTCAACTTTAAACCACTCAGTGTTTCCTTGTTCTATTTGAACAACTGCCTCCTGGTTCACGTACAGATTTCTCATGAGCACAATTAGGTGTTCTGGTATTCCCATTTTCCGAAGTGTTATCCATAATTTGTTATGACCCACACAATCAAATGCCTTTGCATAGTCAATAAAACATAGATAGACATCTTCCTGATATTCTCTGCTTTCAGCTAATATCCACCTGACATCAGCAATGATGTCCCGGTTCCCCACCCTCTTCTGAATCCTGCTTGATTTTCCAGTAATTCCCTGTCTATATACTGCCACAGTCACTTATGAATGATCTTTAGTAGAATTTTGCTTGTGTGCAATATTAATGATATTGTCTGATAGTTTGCACATTCACTTTGATCCCCTTTTTTAGGAATAGGCACAAATATGGATCTCTTCCAGTCAGTTGGCCAAGTAGCTGTTTTCCAAACCTGTTGGCACAACCATGTTAACACCTCCAGTGCTGCATCTGTTTGTTGAAACATCTCTACTGGTATCCCATCAATTCCTGGAGCCTTGTGTTTCACCAGTTCTTTCAAGACAGCTTCCACTTCATCCTTCAACACCATTGGTTCCTCTTCATATGCAACCTCTTGGAATGGCTGGTCATCTACCAATTCTTTCTTGTATAAGGACTCTGTGTATTCTTCCCATATTCTTTTGATGTTTCCTGCATCATTTAATATTTTCCCTGTAGGATCTTTCACTACTGCCACTTGAGGCTTGAATTTTTTCTTCACTTCCTTAAGCTTGAGAAACACAGAGTGTGTTTTTCCCTTTTGGTTTTCTGCCTCCAGATCCTTGCACATGTCATTATAATATTTGTTTTTGTCTTCTCGAGCTGCCTTCTGAAATCTTCTGTTTAGTTCCTTAACTTCATCATGTCTTCCTTTTGCTTTAGCTGCTCGACATTCAAGGGCAAGGTCCAGTGTCTCTCTCGACATGTAATTTGGTCTTTTCTTTTTTTCTTATCTTTTTAAGAACTTTTTGCTTCCTTCTTGAATGATATCTTTTATGTCATGCCACAACTCTTCTGGTCTCCTATCATTTGTGTCTAATGCATTAAACCTATTTTTGAGGTGGGTTCTGAACTCAGGTGGGATATAATCAAGGTCATACCGTGGCTCTCGTATACTTGTTCTGATTTTCTTCAGCTTCAGTTTGAACTTGCAAATGAGAAGTTGATGGTCTGACCCACAGTCAGCACCTGGTCTTGTTTTGACATTTTGTATAGAGCTTTCCCATTGTCTCTTTCCACATATGTAGTCAATTTGATTCCTGTATGTTCCATCTGGTGCCAGGCATATGATGTTACTTATGTTTAAGCTCATGGTTGCAGACCCTGTGTTGATCCATCTAGTGGAGAGTTTTCACCTTTTTTTGTTGACCTGCCACTCTCCTACCCAATGTTCTTCTTCACAGAATAGTTTCTCCTGATGACAGGTCCAAAATACATAGCATGCACTCTAGCCATCCTTGTTTCTAAGGGCCACTGTGGTGACACTTCTAGGACAGATCTGTTGCTTCCTTCCACTGTATATTCCATGTTCTTCTCTGCTATGATATCCAAAACCATCAATTCCTCTCCTGGGTCCCTTGTTTAGGGTCCACCTTTCACAACCATATGATGTGACTGAAAATACTGTGACATGAGGCAGATACACCTTTGTCTTCAAGATGACATCTTTACTTTTCAATACTTTAGAGAGATCTTTCGCCACAGAGTTTCACAAAGCAATGTGTCTTTTGGTTTCTTGATGGCTGCTTCCATGGGTGTTGATTGTAGAATCAAGTAAAGCAAAGTCATGGACAACTTCAATCTTCCTTCCATTTATTGTGAAGTTGCACACTGTCTTAGTTGTAAGGAATTGTGTTTGTTGATGTGACATCACAAGCTACATAGAAGGCTATGTTCTTTGATGTTTGTCAGTAAAAGATTCAAATCTTCTACAATTTCAGCAAGCAGATTTTGTCATTTGTATAATGACTATAGGTCATAGGAGTGCTTCCTATACTGATGCTGGGATCTTCTTTATAATTCCAGCATGTCAGATTATTTGCTCAGTGTAATATTGAAGAGATATGGTGAAAGAATACAGCCCTGATGCACACTTTTCTCTAATAAAACCAAGCAGTGCTTAATTCTTCTGTCCCAAAAACTGCCTCCTAGTCCATGTACTGGTTCTTCATGAGAACAATTCATTGCTCTAATATTCCCATTCTTCATAGTGGTATCCATAATTTGTTATGATCCACACACTCAAATGCTATCACATAGTGGATAAAAGGTAGACAGAAAACTTCTTGATATTCTCTGTTTTCTGATAATATCCAACTGACAACAGCAATGGTGTCCCTGGTTCCCAGGCCTCTTCTGAATCCGGCCCTAACTCTCACCCTCATAATCACCCACACCCCAACCTCAATCCTCACCCTAACACTAACGCTAAGCATGGCCTTCACACTGACCATGACCATAAATAACTTTAAACCCATACCCTATCACTCTCATGTTCACCCTGACCTCCATCCTTCAGCCTCATCTTGGATAAGGTGGCACTTACCTCTATGTCCAGCACCAATGAGAACAAAGGTAGATGGTAAGTTAGAAGCTTATCTGTACTACATTTACCAAAAAAAAAAAAAAAAAAAAAAGGCAGGGGGCAAGAGGAGAGGAGACAACAACAGGATTCAGGCACATACTCAAACACCAAGATTAAAAGTCTTCTGCTGATCAGAGCTCTGCAGGAATAAGCCAACAAACTATAGAATTGGAACAAAGCTATTGAATGGGAACACACAATCCCATATCACCACCTAGGGAACATGGTGCTGATGACACTTACATTACCAACCTCTGAATTTCAGAACCATGAGACAAATCATTTCTGTACTTTTAAGGCACAAAGTTCATAGTACTTGCTAGGACCACCTAAAAAAGGACATTGTCCTGATTCAAGATGTCTCTTCAATCTACCAGACAAGAGTGCTTCTGTAGAAGCTGCGTCCTTCATAGGCCAAGGCTGATTGTAGGTTGTCACATACAGGTCTGTCTCACAAGCTGGGCATGGGTCTCAACATCCCAAGCCCGTGACAGGATGAGGACAAGGAAAAGAGAGAAGTGGACATTTGCAGGGAGCCTCATTCATGCACTGAAAAGGAGCTGGTCATGGAGCTTCAGTCCTGTACTGGTTTTTGTTTGTTGTTCAGTGCTTGTGAGTGGAGTCCAACTCATAGCAACCCCACATACAGCAGAACAAACACTCCCGACTCTGTGCCAGGCACAAGCTGTTATTTATGTTTAAGCCCTTCATTGAAGACACTGTGTGAATCCATCCAGTGCAGGGTTTTCCTGCTTTTCATTGACCTGCCACTCTCGAAAACATGATGTCCTTCTCAAGGGAATAGTCTCTTATGACTATATGTCCAAAATACTTAACATGTAGTCTAGCATTTCTTGCTTCCAAGGAGCACTCTGGTTATACTTATAAGGCAGGTCTGTTGGTTTTTCTAGCAGTCCATGGCATATTCTTTATTCATCTCTAGCACCATAATTCAAAAACATCAGTTTTCCACCAGTCTCCCTTTTTCAACGTACAGCATTCACAATGACATTATGCACCTGAAAATACTATGCAACGAGTCAAGCGCCCCTTCATCAATATGACATCATTATTTTTCAATGCTTTAAAGAGATTTTCTTTGCCATAGCTCCTCCCTAAGCAATGGGTCTTTTGACTTCTTGACTGCTGCTTCCATGGGTGTTGTTTGTAGAACCAAGTAAAGCCAAATTGTGGACAAACTCAATATTTTCTCCATTGATCATGGAGTTGCATACTGACCCAGTAGTAAGTACTTTTGTTTTGTTGATGTGGAGTTGCAGCCCATACTGAAGGCTATGTTGTTTGATCTTCATCAGTAAATGTTTCCAGCCTTCTTCTGTCTCACCAAACAGAGCTACGTCATCTGCATAATGCAAGTTGTTCATGAATGTTCCTCCACCCTGATGCTGCATTCTTCTTCATAAGGTCCACCTTCTCAGATTATTTGCTCAGCATAGAAATTGGGTAGACATGGTGAAAGGATACAGCCCTGATACACAGCTTTCTTAAGTTCAAGCACTGTTTCCTTGTTCTATTGGAATGACTGCCTCTTCCTTCATGTGCAGATAACTCATGAGTAGAATTGGGTATCTCGTATTCATATTCTTAATGGTGTATCTATAATTTGTTAGGATCCACAAAGTCAAATGCCTTTGCATAGTGGATAAAAATAGACATCTCTCTGGTAGTCTCTACTTTCCAAATAAAATCCATATCACACCATCAATAATGTCACTGTTTCCCTATCCTCTTCTGAACCCAGCCCTAACCCTTACCCTCACCGTCACCCTTAAAGCCAATCTAATCATGACGCTCACCCTGAACATGACCCTGAACTTAACCATAAGCCCCTAATCTATCACCCTAATCTTCACCATGACCTCCACCCTTTGAACTGATCCTGTGTTAGCAATTACCTCTACTTCCAGCACCAAGAAGATGGAACAAAAATGGTAAATTAGAGGGTGATCTCTACTACACGTACAACAATAAAAATGATGAGAGGAGATGACAGAAGACAGGAAAAAAGTATTAACACACTCAAGCACCAAGATTAAGAGTCCTTTGCTAATCAAAGCTCTAAAGCCATTAGCCAACAAATTACAGAATTTGAACAAAGCCTATAACATACCATCCCTTATCACTACTTAGGAAACCTAGACCTGCTGAGATTTTCATTATAGCCCTTAAACTTCAGAACCATGAGAAAATAAATCTCTGTAGTTCTAAGGCACAAAGGATGTTTTACATGGCTAGGACCACCCAGGAAAAGGGCTCTCTCCAGATTTCAGCTGTCTCCCCAAGTCAAGGAAACAGGAGTGCTCTGAAGAAGCAGGGTCTTTCATAGGCCAAGGCTGATGGTGGGTTGTCACACACAAGTCTGTCTCACAACCTGGGCTCAGGTCTCAATATAAAGGCCAGTGGCAGGAGGATGACAAAGAAAGGAGAGAGGTAGGATATTGATCAGGGATTCTCAATCATACACTGACCAGGAGCTGGTCACAGAAGTTCTGTCCTGGACTGCTTGTTGTTTGTTGTTAAGTGTCATCAAGTCAAATTCAACTCATAGAAACCCTATGGTATAGAAGAACAAAACACTCCCCAATTCTGGCCCAGGCACACCAAGCTAATTATGCATAACCCCATGCTTGCAGACACCATTTCATCCCATCTTGTGGAGGGTTTTCCTTTTTCTCATTGACCTGCCACTCTCCCAAATATGCTTCCATGGAGCACTCTGATTGCACCGCTTCTAGGACAGATCTGTTTGTTCTTCTGGCAGTCAATGGTATATTCTATATTTGTCTTGAGCACAGTAATACAAAAACATCAATTCTTCTCCCATAAATTCATCTCTCTTGTACAATGTTCAGCTTACACAACCATATTATGTGACTGAAAATGCCATGGCATGAGTTGAGTGTACCTTTCTCTTCAAAGTGACTTCTTTACTCTTCAATACTTTAGAGATCTTTAGCCACAGCTTTTCCCAAAGCAATGTTTCCTGATTTCTTGACTGCTCTTTCCGTGAGTGTTGATTGTAGAACCAAATCAAGCAACATCATAAACAACCTAAATCTTTTCTCCATTTATTGTGAAGGGGCATACTTACCCAGTTGTAAGGATTTTTGTTTTGTGATGTGAATTCCCAATCTGTACTGAAGGCAATATTCTTTGATCTTCATCAATAAGTGTTTCAAATCTCCTTCACTTTCAGCAAACAGGCATGTCATCACCATAAAGCAGGTTGTTCGTGCGTCTTCCCCTAATCATGATGCCATGTTATTCTTCATAAAGTCAAGTTTCTCACATTATTTTTTCAGCATAGAAATTGAAGAGATATAGTAAAAGAACACAGCCCTGAAGCAGAGCTTTCTCATATGAAACTAAGCAGTGTTGAATTCTTCTGATCAAATGACTGCCTCCTAGTCCATGTACAGGTTCCTCATGAGAACAATTCATTGCATTGGTATTCCCATTCTTCATAGTGTTATCCATGATTTCTTATGATCCACACACTCAAATGCCATTGCATAATGGATAAAATATAGATAGACATCTTTCTGATATTCTGTGCCTTCAGCTAATGTCCAATTGACATCAACAATGATGTCTCTCATTCCTTGGCCTCTTCTGAGTCTGGCCCTAACCATCACCCTCAATCCCACCTTGAACCCAACCACAACCCTGATACTGCCCCTAACCCTGACCCTCAACCTAAGCATGACCTGCACCCCAACCATAATCCTGAATTTAACCCTAAACCCCTACTCTATCACCCTCATCTTCACACGGACCTCTACCCCATGACCCAATCATGGGTGTGATGGCACTTACCTCTATCCACCACCAATGAGAAGGAAGAAAGATCATAAGTTAGAAGCTTCTCTGTACTACATGTACAACAAAAAAACAATGAGACAAGACAACACACACAGGACAAGAGGATTCAGGCACATACTTAGCCACCAGGATTACAATCCTCTGCTGATCAGAGCACAGGACTCATTAGCCAACAAACTATATATTTGGAGCAAAGTCTATAACACACAATCCCCTATCACCACCTGGGGAACCTGGCCCTGTCAACACTTCCATTACAGACCTCTGAACTACAGAACCATGGGACAACAGTTCTCTGTACTTCTAAGGCACAAAGTTTGTCTTACTTGGCTAGGACCACCAAGAAAAAAAGTCTCTCTCTAGCTTTCAATTGTCCTCCCATTCAACCAGACTAGAATGCTTCTGTAGATCCTAGGTCCTTCATAGACCAAGATGATGGCTGGTTTACAACTACAGACCTGTCTCACAACCTGAACTTGGATATCAACATCCAAAGGCTAGTGGCAAGATGAGGACAAGGAAAAGAGAGAGGTAGGATGTTCGACAGGGAGCCTCAGTCATGCACTCACAAGGAGCTGGTCAGGGAGTCTCGATCCTTGACTGTTTGTTGTTAAGTGTTGTCAAGCCTAGTCCAACTCATAGTGACCCTATGTGCTTCAGAAATATTACCCAGTTCTGGGCCAGGAACACAATGTTATTTATATTTAAGCCCATGGTTGAAGACACCATGTCAATCCATTTAGTGGAGGGTTTTCCTTTTTTTCATTGACCTGCCACTCTCCCAAACATGATGTCCTTCTCCAGGAAACTGTTGATCCTGACTACATGTCCAAAATACATAATACATAGTCTAGCCATTTTTGCTTCCTAGGAGCACTCTGGTTGCACTTCTTTTAGGACAGATCTGTTGGTTCTTTTGGCAGTCTATGGTATGTTCTTTATTCATCTACAGCACCATAATTCAAAACCATCACTACTTCTTCTCTCTCCCTTATTCAATGTCCACCTTTCACAATCATATGATCTGACTGAAAATACCATTGAATGAGTCCAGTGTACCTTTGTCTTCAATGTGACATCTTTACTTTTCAGTTCTTCAATTAGATATTTGCCACAGCTTTTCCCAGAGCAATGGATCTTTTGCTATCTTGATTGCTGCTTCTATGGATATTGACTATAGAGCCAAGTAAAGCAAAATTTCATACAACCTCAATCTTATCTCCATTTATCATGAAGTTGCATACTGACCTAGTTGTCAGGATTTTGTTTTGTTGATGTGGACTTGCAATCCAATCTGAAGGCTATGTTCTAATCTTCATCAGGAAATGTTTCAAATCTTCCCTTTCAGCAAGCAGACTGTGTCATTTGCATAATACAGGTTCTTCATATGTCTTACTGCAACCTGATGCTGCATTTTTCTCCAAAAACTCCAGCTTCTCTTATTATTTGCTCAATGTAGAAGTTTAAGAGTTATAGTGAAAGAATATAGCCCTGGTGCACACCTTTCTTGACGTAAAGCCAAGCAGTGTTTCCTTCTTCTGTTTAAATAACTACTTCCTGGTCCATGGACAGATAACTCATGAGTACAATTAGATGTCTGGTATCCCTACCCTTCACAGTGTTATGATCTACACACTCAAATGACTTTGCAAAGACAATGAAATGTAGATAGATAACTTTCTGATATTCTCTGATTTCAGTTAATGCCCATGTGACATCAGCTATGTCACTGTTTCCCCAGCCTCTTGTGAATAACCCTCACCCTCACCCTCATCCTCACCTTGACTCTGACCACCACCCTAACTCTGACCCTAAGCCTAACCATGACCTTCACCCACACCATGACCCTGAATTTAACCCTAAACCCCTAATCTATCACCCTAATCTTCACCATGACCTCCACCCTTTGAACCAATCTTGGGTTTTTTTGTTTTTTGATTTTTTGTTTTTTGTTTTTTGCGGTAGAGTTGGTTGAACCCATGGCCTCACACTTCCATGCTCTGCAATTGCTGGACCACTGAGCTGTACCCTTAGCCCATTTTTTTACTTTTTTTGAGACAGGGTCTCACTAAGTTACACAGACTGCCTCTAGTCTCGAACTTGCGATCCTCCTGCCCCCGCCTCCTGAACTCCTGGGATTACAGGCATGCACCACCATGCCCCGCTTAAACCAATCTTGTTTGTGGTGGCACTTACCTCTATTTCCAGCACCAATGAGATGGAAGGTATATGATAACTTAGAAGATTATCTGTACCATATGTACAATAATAAAAAAGATGAGAAGGGAAGAGATGACAAAAAATGGAACAAGAGGATTCAGGCACAAACTCAAGCACCAAGATTAAAAGTCCTCTACTAATCAATACTCTGTAGCATTGGCCAACAAACTATGGAATGGGAACAAAGCCTACAATACACCATCCCCTATTGCCACATAGGGAACTTGGCACTGTTGACCTCTTCCATTACAGTCCTCTCAACTTCAGAATGTTGAGACAACACATCACTAAAGTTCTAAGGCACACAGTTTGTGCTAATTACCTAGGACTGCCCAGGAAATTGCTCTCTTCAGCTTTGAAATATCGCCACAACTCAATGAAACAAGTGAACTTCTGTAGAAGCTGGATCCTACATAAGCAAATGGTGATGAGGGATTGTACCATACAGACCTGTCTCACAACCTGGGATTAGCTCTCAACATCCAACATGAGTGGCAGGATGAGGACAAGGAAAGGAGAGAGGTAGTACATTGGTCAGGGATCCTTGATCATGCACTGACCATGAGCAGGTCAGGGAGGCATGGTCCTGGACTACTTCTGTTTCTTGTTAAATGCTGTCAGGGTCAGCTCTGACTCATAGCAACTCTATGTATGGCAGAATGAAACACTCCTTCATTCTGTTCTTTGGATGTTGGGGCATACATTGTTATTTTTGTTTAAACCCATGATTACAGACATTGTGTCACCTAACCTGGTGGATGGTTTTCCTCTTCTTCCTTGACACTCCACTCCCCCAAACACAATGTCTTTCTACAGGGAATAGTCCCTCCTGACTACATGTCAGGAGGACTACATGTACAAAATATATAACACACACTGTAGCCATCCTTGCTTCCATGGAGCACTCTGGTTGCATTCCTTCCACAACAGATTGGTTGGTTATTTTGAAAGTCCATGGTATATTCTATATCTGTCCCCAGCACCATTATTCAAAAACTTCAATTCTTCTCCTGTCTCTCTTGTTCAATGTCCAGCTTTCACAACCATACGATGTAACTGAAAGTACTATGGCATGAGTCAGGTGAAACTTCTTCTTCAATGTGACATCTTAACTTTCAGTACCTTAAAGAAATATTTTGCTACAGATTCCAAAGCAGTGTGTCTTTTGATTTCTTCACTGCTACTTCCATGGGTGTTGATTGTAGAACCAAGTAAAACAAAATTATGGACAACCTCAATCCTTTCTACATTTATCATGAAGTTGCATACCGACCCAGTTGTAAGGATTTTTGTTTTGTTGATGTGGAGACCCAATCTGTACTGAAGGCCATGGTCCTTGAAATTCATCAGTAAATATTTGAAATCTTCTTCCCTTTCAGCCAGCAGAACTGTGCCATCTGCATAACCCAGGTTTTTCTTGAGTCTTCCTCCCATCTTGATACCACTTAATTCTTCATAAGGTCCAGCTTCTTGGATTATTTGCTCAGGGTAGAAATTGAAGAGATACAGTGAAAAGATACAGCCCTGAGGGACAGCTTAGTCAACTGAAACCAAGCATTGTTTCCTTCTTCTTTTCAGAAGACTGCCTCCTAGTCTATGTACAGGTTCTTCATGAGTAAATTTGATGCTCTGGTCTTCACATTCTTCATAGTGCTATCCATAATTTGTTATGATTCACAAAATCATATGCCACTGTGTAGTCAATAAAATATAGATAGACAACTTTCTGATATTCTCTGCTTTCTCCTAATATCCTTCTGACATCAGAATGATGTAGCTGGTTCTCGGGCCAATTCAGAATCTGGGCTAACACTCACTGCCACACTGACCTAGATCTCAACCCTGATACCACCCCTAACCCTAACTGTAAACATGATCCTCACCCTGATGATGACCCTGAATTTCACCCTAAACCCTTACCCTATCACACTAACCTTCACCATGACCTCCACTCCTTTACTGATCTTGGGAGCAAGGGCACTTACCTCTACTTCTAGCACCAATGAGAAGGAAGGAAGATTGTAAGTCAGAAACTTGTCTATACTGCATGTACAACAACAAAAAAAAAAGAAGATGAGATGAGATGAGATGAGACAACTCAAGACAAAAGGATTTAGGCACATACTGAAGCACCAAGATTAGAAGTCATCTGCTAATAAGATTTCTGGAGCCATATGCCAGGAAAATAAGGAATGGGAACAAAGCCTATAACAAACCATCCCCTATCACCACCTAGGGAACCTGGCACTGCTAAAACTTCCACTCCCTAACTCTGAACTTCAGGACCATGAGATAACACATCTTTGTAGTTCTAAGGCACAAAGTTTGTGGGACTTGGCTAGGACCACCCTAGAAAAGTTCTCCCTCCAGATTCAAGTTGTTCGCCTTTCAACCA
Organism: Pedetes capensis; assembly: GCA_007922755.1. Classification (NCBI taxonomy): domain Eukaryota; kingdom Metazoa; phylum Chordata; class Mammalia; order Rodentia; family Pedetidae; genus Pedetes; species Pedetes capensis. The sequence continues at coordinate 98,684 of VMDO01004021.1, read as the reverse complement.
CACAAGAATGCATCTAAAGGCTGGATCATACATAGGCTAAGGCTGATGGGATATTGTCACATAGAGGTCTCTCTCTCTCAACCTGTGCTTGGATCTCAACATCCAAAGAACAGTGGCAGGGTGAGGACAAGGTAAACAGAAAGGTGGACATTGGTCAGGGAGCCTTAGTCATGCACTTACCAGGGGCTGGTCAAGGAGCCTTGATCTTGTCCTGGTTGTTGTTTGTTATTAAGTGCCCTTGAGTCAAGTGTGACTCATAGTGACCCTATATACATCAGAACAAAACACTCCCCAATTCTGTGCCAGGCATATGATGGTTTTTATGTTTAAGCCCATGGTTGTTGACACCATGTCAAACAATCTGGTGGAGGGTTTTCCTATTTTGCAAAGCCTGCCACATTCCCAAACACAATGTATGTCTCCAGGGAATAGTCGTTCCTGTCTACATGTCTAAAATTCATAACATGAAGTCTACTCTTCCTTGCTTGCAAGGAACACTCTTGTTGCACTTCTTCTAGGACACATCTCTTGTTTCTTTTGGCAGTCCATGGTATATTCTATATTAGTCTGCAGCACCATAATTCCTAAACATCCATTCTTCTCCTGTTTCCCATGTTCAATGTCCAGCTGTCACAACCATACAATGCAACTAAAAGTACCATGGCATGAGTCAGACGCACCTTCATCTTCAATGTGACATCATTACCTTTCAATACTATAAAGAGATTTTTTGCTACAGGTTTTCCCAAAGCAATGCTTCTCTTGATTTATAGACAGCTGCTTCCATGGGTATTGATTGTAGAAAGTCAAGCAAAATTGTGGACAACCTGTCTTTTCTCCATTTATCTTGAAGTTTCATGCTGACTCAGTTGTAGGATTTTCATTTTGCTGATATGGATTTCCAGTCCATACTGAAGGCCATATTCTTTGAACTTCATCAGTAAATGTTTCAAGTCTTCTTCACTTTCAGCAATCATAGCAGCATCAAATGCATAATGGAGGCTGTTCATGAGTATCTCAAATTCTGATGCCCTGTTCTTCATAAATTTCAGGTTCTTGGAGTATTTTCTCAGCATGGAAATTAAAGAGATATACCCAAATGATACAGCCCTGAAGCACAGCTTTCTCAAATGAAAGCAAGTAGGATTTCCTTTTTCTGTTCAAAAGACTGTCTGCTACTCTATGTACAGTTTCCTCATGAGTGTATTTAGGTTCTCTTATATTACCATTCTTCATAGTGTTATCCAGACTTTGTAATGATCCACATAGTCAAATGCCTTTACATAGTCAATAAAACATACATTAACAACTTCTAATATTGTCTGCTTTCCAATAATATGCAAGTGACCTCACCAATTATGTGCCTGGTTCCCTGACCTCTTCGGAATCTGCCCCTCATCCTAATCATCACCCTCAACCACACCCTCACCTACACACCAACCCTGAACCCAACACTAAATCTAACTCTAACCATGAGCATAATCATGACCACTACCCTGAATTTAACTCTAAATCCTTACCCTATCACCATAACCTTCCCCCTGACCTCCACTCCCTGACAACTCTTGCATGTGGACACAGTCGCTCTACTTCAAGCATCCAAAGAGAAGGGAGGAAGATGGTAAGTTGGACACTAGCCTGTACTACATGCACAACAAAAAAAAATGAAAAAAGGCAACACAACAAGGTAAGAGGATTCAGGCACACACTGAAGCACCAAGATTCAAATTCCAATGATGATCAAAGCTCTGCAGCCATACACCAACAAACTTAAGAATTGGAACAAAGATTATAATGCACCATCCCCAATCACCATCTAGGGAACCTGGCCCTACTGACACTTCCATTACACACCTCTGAACTTCAGAACCATGAGACAAAATATCTCTGTAGTTCTAAGGCACAAAGTTTATGGTACTTGGCTATGATTGCCCAGGAAAAGGTCTCTCTCCAGATTTGAGGTGTCTCCCCAAGTCAACCAGACAAGAGTGCTTCTGTAGAAGCTGGGTCCTTCATAGGCCAAGACTAATGGGGGTTGTCACATACAGGCCTATCTTACAACCTGGACTTGGGTTTCAATATCCAAAGGTCAGTGGCAGGATGAGGACGTGGAAACGAGCGGTAGGACATTGATCAAGTGGGTTCAGTCATGCACTCATCAGGTGCTGGTCAGGGAGCCTCGGTGCTGACTGCTTGTTGTTTCTTGTTCAGTGTCCTCAAGTTGAGTCTGACTCATACTGATGCTAGGTATTGCAGAATGAAACACTTGGGGACTCTGTGCCAGTCACACAATCTTATTTATGTTTAAGCCCATAGTTTCAGGCATTGTGTCAATCCATCTAGTGGAGGGTTTTCCTTTTTTTTTTTTTATTGATCTGCCACTCTGAAACATGACGTGCTTCACAGAATAGTTCCTCCACATAACATATCCAAAATACATAACTCGCAGTCTCACCATACTTGCTTCCAAGTGGCACCCTGGTTGCTTGTCTTCTAAGACAGATCTTTTGGTGGTCTTGGCATTTGATGGTATATATTAGCACCATAATTCAAAAACATCACTTCTTCTCCTATCTCCCTTGTTCAAGGTCCAGCTTTTACAACCATACAGTGTGACTGAAATTACCATGGCATGAGTCAGGTGCACTTTTGTCTTCAATGTGAAATCTTTAATTATCAATGCTTTAAAGAGACATTTTGCCACAGCTTTTATCAAGGCAATGTGTCTTTTGGTTTCTTGACTGCTGTTTTCATGGGTGCTGATTGTTGAACCAAGTAAAACAAAACCAGGGAAAACCTCAACCTTCTCACCATTTACCATGAAGTTGCATACTGACCCAGTTGTAAAGATTTTTGTTTTGTTGATGTTCCGTTTCAATCCCTACTGAAGGCTATGTCCCTTGATCACTATCAGTAAATGTTTCAAATGTTCTTCATTTGAGTAAGCAGAGTTGCATCATCATCAGAATGCTGGTTGTTCATGAGTTTGCCTCCAATCCTCATGCCACCATCTTCATAAAGTCCACCTTACCAGATTATTTGCATGGCATAGAAATTGAAGAGATATGGTGAAAGGATACATCCCTGACACAGAGCTTTCTCAACTTCAAAAGAAGTAGTGTTTCCTTGTTCTCTTTGAATGACTGCCTTCTGGACCATGTACAGAATCTTCATGAATACAATTAAGTGCTCTGGTAATCCCATTCTCCACAGTATTGTCCATAATTTGTTATTATCCACACAGTCAAATGGCTTTGCATAGTCAATAAAACATATATAACTATCCTTCTGATAGTCTCTGCTTTCCACTAATATCCAAGTGACATTGGCAATGATGTGCCTGGTTCCCTGGCCTCTTATGAATACATCTCTTACCCTAACCATCACCCTCACTCTCACCCACACCCTTACCCCTACCCAAACACTAATTCTAACTCTAACCATGATCCTAATCCTGTACATGACCCTGAATTTAACTGTTAATCCCTACCCTATCACCCTAACCTTCACTCTAACCTCCACCACCTGACCAATCTTGCCTGTGGGGACACTTACCTCTACTTCAAGTACCAATGAGAAGGAAGGAAGATGGTAAGTTAGAAGCTTCTCTATCCTACATGTATAATAACAAAAAAAGATGAGAAGAGACAAGACAACAAGACAAGAGGATTTAGGCACACACTCAAGCACCAAGATTAAAAGTCTGAGCTGATCAGAGCTTTGCAGCCATATACCAACAAACTAAGGAATTAGAACAAAGCCAATAACACACTATCCCCTACCAACATCTAGGGGACCTGGTGCTGCTGACACCTCCATTACACACCTCTGAACTTCAGAACCATGAGACCAAACATCGCTAGAGTTCTAAGGCACAAAGTCTGTGGCATGTGGCTAGGACCTCCCAAGAAAAGGGTTCTCTCCAGATTTGAGCCATCTCCCCATGTAAACCAGATAAGAGTGCGTCTGTAGAAGTTGGGTCCTTCACAGGACAAGGCTGATGGGGGGTTGTCACATACAGGACTGTCTCACAACCTGAGCTTGGGTATCAACATCAAAAGGCCAGTGGCAGCGGGAGGAAAAGGAAAAGAGACCTAGGACATTGGTCAGGGAGTGTCGGTCATGCACTCACCAGGAGCTGGTCAGGGAGCCTGGGTCCTGGACTGCTTGTTGTTTGTTGTTAAGTGCTCTCAAACTGAGTCAAACTCATCAGGACCCTATGTACAGCAGAATGGAACACGTCTAGACTCTGTGCCAGGCATATGATGTTACTTATGTTTAAGCCCATGGTTGCAGACACTGTGCCAATCCATCTAGTCGAGGGTTTCCCCCTTTTTTATTGACCTGCCAACTTCCTGCTCACTGTCCTTCTTCACAGATTGGTTTCTCATGATGACATGTTCAAAACACATAGCATGAACTCTAGCCATCTTTGCTTCCAAGGACCCCTGTGGTGACACTTCTTCTAGGACAGATCTGTTGCTTCCTTGACATCCACTATATATTCCATAGTCTTCTCTGGCATGATATCCAAAAACATCAATTCCTCTCCTGCCTCCCTTGTTTAATGTCCACCTTTCACAACCATATGATGTGACTGAAAATACCATGACATGAGGCAGGTGCACCTTTGTCCCCAAGATGACATCTTTACTTTTCCATACTTTAGAGAGATCATTTTCCAGAGTTTCCCAAAGCAATGTGTCTTTTGATTTCTTGATGGCTGCTTCCATGGGTATTGACTGTAGAACCAAGTAAAGCAAAATCATGGACAACTTCAATCTTTCCTCCACTTATCGTGAAGTTGCACATTGTCCTAGTCATAAGGAATTTTGTTTTGTTGATGCAGTGTCACAAGCCACATGGAAGCTATGTTCTTTGACATTTCTCAGTAAAAGTTTCAAATCTACACATTCATCAAGCAGATTTTGTCATTTGCATAATGATGGTTCGTCATAAGGCTTCTTCCAATACTGATGCCATTGTCTTCTTTATAATTCCAGCATCTCAGATTAGTTTCTCATGATAAAATTGAAGAAATATAGTAAAAGAATACAGCCCTGATGCACAGCTTTCTTGAATAAAAGCAAGCAGTTTTTAATTCTTCTCTTCGAACGACTGCCTCCTAGTCCATGTTCAGGTTCCTCATGAGAACAATTAGTTGCTCTCATACCATTCTTCATAGTGGTATTCATAATTTGTTATGATCCACACACTCAAATGCCACTGCATAGTAGATAAAATATAGGTAGACAAATTTCTGATATTCCCTGTTTTCTGCTAATATCCAACTGACATTAGCAATGATGTCCTTTGTTCCCAGGCCTCTTCTGAATCCAGCCCTAACTCTCACCCTCATCATCACCCAGACCCCTACCTCAATCATCCCTAGCAGTAATGCTAAACATGGCCCTTACACTGACCATGACCATGAAGAACCTTAAACCCATACCCTATCACTCTCATGTTCACCCCAACTTCCACCCTTCAACAACATCTTGGATGTAGTGGCACTTGCCTCTATGTCCAGCACCAGTAAGAAGAAAGGGATATGGTAAGTTAAAAGCTTACATGTACTACATTTACCAAAAAAAGATGAGATGAGTTGAGACAACAACAGGAACCAGGCACATACTCAAACACCAAGATTAAAAGTCCTCTGCTGATCACAGCTCTGTAGGAATAAGCCCACAAACTATAGAATTGGAACAAAACTACTGAATGGGAATACACAATCCCCTGTCAACACCTAGGGAACATGGTGCTAATGACACTTCCATTACAGACCTCTGAACTTCAGAACCATGAGACAACACATTGCAGTAGTTTTAAGGCACAAACTTCATAGTACATCCTTCTTGTTGTTGTTGTTAGATGCCGTCGAGTGGTATCCAACTCATAGCGACCTTCATAGGGTTTTCAATGGATTATTTTGGGATTGCCTTGGGAGTGGATTGCCACATCCTTCTCTCACTTTTGTGGTGCTGGGAATTGAACTCAGGACTTCAGAGACTGCACAGCATCACTCTACCAGCTGAGCTAAATCCCAGCACATAGTACTTGCTAGGACTGCCTAAAAAAGGACAGTCTCCTGATTCAAGTTGTCTCCACAGTCTACCAGACAAGAGTGCTTCTGTAGAAGCTGGGTCCTTCATAGGCCAAGGCTGATTGTAGGTTATCACATACAGGTCTGTCTGTCTCACAACTTTGCCATGGATCTCAACATCCAAATTCCAATGGCAGGATGAGGATAAGGAAAAGAGAGAAGTGGACATTGGTCAGGGAGCCTCATTCAGGCACTAAAAAGGAGCTTGTCAAGGAGCTTCAGTCCTGGACTGCTTGTTGTTTGTTGTTAAGTGCCCTCGAATTGAGTCTGACTCATAGCAACCCAACATACAGCAGAACAAAACATTCCCTGACCCTGTGGCAGGCACAAGCTGTTATTTATGTTTAAGCCCTTGACTGCAGACACTGCGTGAATCCATCTAGTGCAGGGTTTTCCTGTTTTTCATTGACCTGCCACTCTCCAAAACATGATGTCTGTCTTCAGGGAATACTCTGTCATGACTATATTTCTAAAATACATAACATGCAGCCTAGTCATTCTTGCTTCCAAGGAGTACTCAGGTTGCACTTCTTCTAGGGCATATCTGTTGGTTCTTTTGGCAGTCCATGGTATATTCTTCATTCATCTCTAGCAACATAATTCAAAACCAGCAATTCTTCTCCTGTCTCCCTTGTTCAATGTCCAACATCGACAATGATATGATATACCTAAAAATACCATGGAATGAGTCAGGTGCCCCTTCATCTTCAGTATAACATCTTTACTTTTCAACACTTTTAAGAAATTTTTTTGCCACAGCTGTTAGCTCTTCCCTAAACAATGGGTATTTTGACCTTCTGACAGCTGCTTCCATGGGTGTTGTTTGTAGAACCAAGGACTGCAGAATTGTGGACAACCTCAATATTTTCTCCATTTATCATGAAGTTGCATACTGACACAGTAGTAAGGCTTTTTGTTTTGTTGATGTGGAGTTGCAACCCATACTGAAGGCTATGTTGTTTGATCTTCATCAGTAAATGCTTCCAATCTTCCTCCCTTTCAGCAAACAGAGCTGTGTCATCTACATAATGCAGGTTGTTCATGACTCTTCCTCCAATCCTGATACTGCATTCTTCTTCATAAGTCCACCTTCACAGATCATTTTCTTAGCATTGAAATTGGATAGATACTATGAAAGGATACAGCTTGATGCACAGCTTTCTCAACTTGAAACCAAGCACTGTTTCCTTGTTCTGTCAGAACAACTGCCTCCTGATCTATGTACAGGTATCTCTTGAGTACAATTGGGTATCTTGTATTCCTATTCTTCAGAGTGTATGAATAATTTTTTAGGATCCACAGACTCAAATGCCTTTGCATAGTGGATTAAAAAATAGACATCTCTCTGATAATCTCTACTTTCTGAATAAAATCCATATGACATCAATAATATCACTGTTTCCCCAGCTCTTGAGTATCCATCCCTAACCCTTAACCTTACCTAACCCTTACCCTGACCCCAAATCTAACCGTGACCCTTACCCATGCCATGACCCTGAATTTAACCTTAAACCCCTAATCTATCACCCTAATCTTCACCATGACCTCCACCCCTTGAACTGATCATGTGTAGGCAATTACCTCTACTTCCAGCACCTATGAGATGTAAGAAAGATGGTAAGTTAGAAGGTGATCTCTACTACATGTACAACAATAAAGGTGATGAGATGAGATGAGATGTCAAAAGACAAGACAAAAGGTTTCGGACACACACTCAAACACCAAGACTAAAAGTCCTCTACTAATCAGAGCTCTGCAGCCTTTATCCAACAAACTATAGAATTTGAATAAAATCTGTAACATACCATCCCCTATCAACACCTAGGGAATGTGGCCCTGCTGACATTTCAATTACAGACCTCTAAATTTTAGAATCATGAGACAATAAATCTCTGTATTTCTAAGGCACAAAAGTTGTTTTACATATCTAGGACCACCCAGGAAAAGGATTCTCTCCAGATTTGAGTTGTCTCCCCAAGTCAACAAAACAAGAGTGCTCTGTAGAAGCAGGGTCTTTCACAGGACAAGCCTGATGGTGGGTTGTCACACACAAGTCTGTCTCACAACCTGGGCTCAGGTCTCAAAATTGAAAGACCGGTGACAGGAGGATAACAAAGAAATGAGAGAGGTAGGACATTGATCAGGGAGTCTTGGTCATGCACTGACCAGGAGCTGGTCACAGAGGTTGCATCCTGGGATGTTTATTGTTATGTGTCATCAAGTCAAATTCAACTCATAGCAACCCTAGATATAGCAGAACAAAACACTCCCCAAATCTGTGCCAGATACATGATATTTATATATCACCCAATGCTTACACACCATTTCATCCCATCTTGTGGAGGGTTTTCCTTTTTTTTTTCATTGACCTGCCACTCTCCCAAACACAGTGTCCTTCTTCAGGGAATAGTCCTTCCTGATTATATATCCAAAATAAATAACACCAGATATAGTCATACTGCTTCCATTGAGCACTCTAGTTGCACCACTTCTAGGACAGACATGTTGGTACTTTTGGCAGTCCATGGTATATTCTATATTTGTCTTGGGCACCATAATTCAAAAACATCAATTCTTCTCCTGTCTCTCTTTTACAACATTCAGCTTACACAACCAACCATATGATGTGACTTAAAATACCATTGCATAAGTCAGGCGCACCTTTGTCTTCAAAGTGACTTCTTTACTCTTCAATACTTGAGAGGTTTTTTGCCACAGCTTTTGCCAAAGTGATTTCTCTTTTTATTTCTTGACTGATGCTTCCACAAGTGTTGATTGTGGAACCAAGTCAAGCAAAATCGTAGACAACCTAAATCTTTTCTTCATTTATCATGAATGGGCATACTGACCCAGTTTTAAGGATTTTAGTTTTGTTGATGTGAATTCCAAAACTGTACTGAAGGCAATACTCTTTGATCTTCATCAGTAAATGTTTCAAATTTTCACTTTCGGCAAATAGAGCTGTGTCATCAGCATAAAGCAGGTTGTTCATGAATCTTCCAACAATCCTGATGCCATGTTATTCTTGATAAAGTTGAGTTTCTTGCATTATTTTCTCAGCATAGAAATTGAAGAGATATAGTGAAAGAACACAGCCCTGAAACACAGCTTTCTCAAATGAAACTAAGCAGTGTTGAATTCCTCTGTTCAAATGACTGCCTCCTAGTCCATGTACAGGTTCATTATGAGAACAAATACTTGCCCTGGTATTCATACTTTTCATAGTGTTATCCATAATTTGTTAGGATCCACACACACAAATGCCATTGCATAGTGGATAAAATATAGATAGGCATTTTTCTGATATTCACTGCCTTCAGCTAATATCCAACTGACATGAGCAATGATGTCCCTGGGTCCTCAGCCTCTTCTGAATCTGGCCTTAACTGTCACCCTCAACTCCACCCTGTACCTGACCAAACCCTGATACTGTCCCTAACCATGACCCTCAACCTAAGCATTACCTGCACCCCAAAAATAACCCTGAATTTAACCCTAAACTCATATCCTATCATGCTAACCTTCATCCTGAGCTGCACCTCCTGACCCAATCATGGGTGTGATGGCACTTATCAATCTCCACCACCAATGAGAAGGAAGAAGATGGTAAGTTAGAAGCTTCTGTGTACTGCATGTACAACAAAATAAAAAAAGATGAGACAAGATGACACAACACAGGACAAGAGGATTCAGGCACACACTGAACCACCAAGAGTACAAGTCCTCAGCTGATCAGAGCACTGGAATCATTAGCCAACAAACTATAGATTTGGAGCAAATTCTATAACACATCAGCTCCTATTACCACCTAGGGAAACTGGCCCTGCTGGCATGTCCATTACAGACCTCTGAAGTACAGAACCACAGAACAACACATCTCTGTAGTTCTAAGGCACAAAGTGTGGTACTGACTAGGACCACACAAAAATAAATGTCTCTCTCCAGTATCGAGTTGTCTCCCCAAGTCAACAAGACAAGAGTGCTTCTGTAGAAGCTGGGTTCTTCACAGGCCAAGGCTGATAGGGGTTTTCACATACAGATCTCTTCACAACCTAAGCTCAGGTCTCAACATTCAAAGGCCAGTGACAGGATGAGGACAGGAAAAGAGAAAGGTAGGATGTTGGTCAGGGAGCCTCGATCATGCACTGGCCAAGAGATGGTTATGGAGCTTTGGTCCAGTACTTCTTGCTGTTTCTTGTGAAGTGCCTTTGAGTCTAGTTCAACTCATAGTCATCCTACATGCAGCAGAATGAGACATTCCCCAATTCTGTGATAGGCACACAATGTTATTTTTGTTTAAGCCCATGATTTCACACAGCATATAAATCCATCTATTAGAGGGTTTTCCTTTTTTCTGTTATCCTGCCAATCTCCCAAACACAAGGTCTTCATCCACAGAATACTCTCCCCTGACTACATGCCCAAAACAAACAACATGTAGTCTAGCCATTCGTCTTTCCAAGGAGCACTCTTGTTGCACTTACTCTAGGACAGATCTGTTGGTTCTTTTGGTATTCCATGGTATATTCTATATTCATATCCAGCACCACAATTCACAAACATCAATTCTTCTCCTGTCTCCCTTGTTCAATGTCCAGCTTTCACAAAAATGTGATGTGACTGAAAGTACCATGGCATGAGTTAGGTACACCTTTGTCTTCAATGTGACATCTTTCCTTTTCAATATTTTATAGAGGTCTTTTGCCACAGCTTTCTCCCAAAGCAATGCGTCTTTTGATTTCTTCACCACTGCTTCCACAGATGTTGATTGTAGAACCAAGGAAACAAGATCCTGGACCACCTCAATCTTTTATCCATTTATCATGAAGTTGCACATTGACCCAGTTGTAAGGATTTTTGTTTTGTTTATGTTGAGTCATAATAAATCCTAAGGCTATGTTCCTGGATCTTCGTCAGTAAATATTTCAAATCTTCTTCCCTTTCAGAAAGCAGAGCTGTGTCATCTGCATAATGCAGGTTGTTCATGAGACTTCCTCCAAACCTGATGCTGGGTTCTTCTTCATAAAGTCTAGTTTTTTGTACTATTACCTCCTCATAGAAATGGAAGAGATACAGTGAAAGATACAGCCCTGACACAAAGCTTTTTCAACTGACACAGAGAAGTGTTTGTTTTGTTTGAACAACTGTCTCCTGGTCCATGTAGAGATTCCTCATGAGTACAAGTAGTTGTTCTGGTATTCCAATTCTTCACAGTGATATTCATCATTTGTTATGATATACACAGGCATATGCCATCACATATTTAGTAAAATATAGACTATTTCTGTTATTCTCTCCTTTCCCCTAATATCCATCAGACATCAGCAATGTTGTCCTGATCCCCTGGCCTCTTCTGAATCTGGCCCTAACCCTAACCCTCACCCTCACCCACCATACTGACCTCAACACCAACCATGAACCAAACCCCAACCCTGTCCCTAACTATGAGCCTCACATTGAAAATGACCTTGAATTTCACTCTAAACTGGTAATGAATCACCCTAACCTATACCCTGACCTCCAATTCTGACCCCTCTTTAGAATGGTGGCACGAATACCTACTTACAGCACCAATAAGTAGGAAGGAGTATGATAAGTTAGAAGCTTCTCTGTAATACACATAGGAAAAAAATAGATGAGTAGAGAGATGAGACAAAACAAGCAGATTCAGGCATACACCAAGCACCAAGATCAAAAGTTCTCTGCTGATCACAGCTCTGTAGCCATCAGCTAACAAACTATAGAACTGGAACAAAACCTATAACACTTCATCAACTATGACCACCTATGGACCTGGTCCTGCTGACACTGCCATTATAGACCACTGAACTACAGAACCATGAGACCACATATCTCTGTAGTCCTAAGGCACAAAGTTTGTGGTGCTTGGCTAGGACCACCCAAGAAAAAGGCTCACTCTGGATTTGAACGGTCCCCCCATTCAACCAGACTAGAGTGCTTCCACAGAACCTAGGTCCTTCATAGACCAAGTTGTTGGTGGGTTTTCACATGCAGGGCTGTCTCAAAGCCTGGGCTTGGGTCTCAACATCCAAAGACAAGTGGAAGCATGGTGACAAGGAAGACAGTGAGGGGACACTGGTCAGGGATCCTGGATCATGTACTAACCAGGAGCTAGTCAGGGAGCCTCACTTGCTGGACAGCTTATTGTTTGTTGATAAGTGCTGTCAAGTTGAGTCTGACTCACACCAACCCTATGTACAGCAGAACAAAATACTCCCCAATTCTGTTCCAGGCACATGATGCTATTTATGTTTAAGTCCAAAGTTGCAGACACCATGTCAACCCATCTAGTGGAGGTTGTCCCCTTTTTTGATTGACCTGCCACTCAAAGAGTCAAAATGTGACTCTCAAACACGATGTCCTTATCCAGGGAATTGCCACACCTGACTCCATATCCAAAATACATAACATGCAGTCTAGCCACCCTTACTTCCATGGAGCACTGTGGTTGTACTTCTTCTAGGACAGATCTGTTGGTTCTTTTGGCAGTCCATGGTATATTCTTTATTTGTCTACAGCACCACAATTCAAAACATCAATTCTTCTCCTGGCTCCCTTCTTCAGTGTCCAGCTTTCACAACAATTCAATGGACCTAAAATACCAAGGCATAAGTCAGGCGCACCTTCATCTTCAATGTGACATGTTTAATTTCTAACGCTTCAAAGAGATCTTTTGCCACAGCTTTTCCCAAAGCAATGTGTCTTTTGGTTTCTTCATTTCTACTTCCATGGGTGTTGTTTGTAGAAACAAATAAAGCAAAATCATAGATAATCTCAAACTTTTCTCCCTTTATCATGAAGTTGCATACTGACCCAGTTGTAAGGAATTTTGTATTATTGATGTGGAGTCACAATCCATACTGAAGGCTATGTTGTTTGGTCTTCAGTAAATATTTCAAATCTTCTTCCCTTTCAGTGAGCAGTGTTCTGTCATCTGCATAACGCAGGTTGCTCACAAGTCTTCTTCCAATCCTGATGGCACCTTCTTTTTCATAATGTCCAGCTTCTCAGGTTATTTGCTCAGCATAGGAAATTGAAGAGACATGGGAGAAGGATACAGCCCTGATGTACAGCTTCATCAACTTAAAACCAAGCAGTGTTTCCTTGTTCTGTTTAAATGACTGCCTCCTGGTCCATGTACAGATAACTCATGAGTACAATTAGATGTCTGCTATTCCTATTCTTCACAATGTATCCATAATTTGTTAGGATTCACACAGTCAAATGCTTTGGCAACGTCAATAAAATGCAGATAGGTATCATTCTCATATTCTCTACTTTCCAATAAAATCCATCTCGCATCAGTAATAATGTCACTGTTTTTCCAGCTCATCTGAGTCTCACCCTAACCCTTACCCTCATCATTGCTATAACCCCTAATGTAACCATGACCCTCAGCCTGAAAATGACTCTGAATTTAACCCTAAACCCTTACTCTATCGCACTGAACTTCACCCTGACCTCCACTCCCTGGCCTGATCATGGATGTGACGGCACTTACATCTATCCACCACCAATGAGAAGGAAAGAAGATGGTACTTTAGAAGCTTCTCTGTAGTACATGCACAATAAAAAAAGATGAGACAAGATGAGATGACACAACACAGGACAAGAGGATTCAGGCACATGCTCAAGCACCAAGACTAAAAGTCCTCTTATAATCAGAGCTCTGCAACCATTTCCCAACAAACTATAGAATTGGAAAAAGCCTATAACACACCATTTCTTATCATCACCTAGGTAACATGGCCCTGCTGACACTCCCATTAGAGTCCTCTGAATTTCAGAACCTCAACACAACACATCTCTGTAGTCCTAAGGCACAAACTTTGTTTTACTTGACTGGGACCACCCAGGAAAATGGCTCTCTGCAGATTTGAATTGTCTTCCCAAGTCAATGAAATAAAAGCGCTATGTAGAAGCAGGCTGATGGGGGGGAGGGAGGTCTCACAACCTGTGTTTGGGTCTCAACATCCATAGCCCAGTGCCAGGAGGATAACAAGGAAAGGAGAGAGATAGGACATTGGTCAGCGACGTTTGATCATATACTCTCCAGGAGCTGTTCACAGAGGTTCATTCCTGGACTGCTTATTGTTCATTGTTCAGTGCCATCAACTCAAATCCAACTCATAGCAACCCTAGGGACTGCAGAATGAAACACTCCCCAATTCTGTGCAAGCCATACCATGTTATTTATGTTTATGTCCATCATTTTAATCACTATTTCAACACATCTAGTGGAGGACTTTCCTCTTTTTTGTTACCCTGCCACTCTCCCAAACATGAAGGCCTTCTTCAGTGAATACTCTCTCCTGAGTATATGTCCAAAACACATAACACCTAATCTAGCCATCCTTGCTTCCATGGAGCAATCTGGTTGCACTTCTAGGACAGATCTGTGGTTCTTTTGGCAGTCCATGGTATATTCAGTAACAATCTCCAGCACTACAGTTCAAAAAAATCAATTCTTCTCCTGTCTCTCTTCTTCAATGTCCAGCTTATACAACCATAAAATGTACCTAAAATACCATGACATGAGTCAGGCACACATTCATCTTCAAAGTGCCATCTTTACTTTTTGATACTTTAATGGGATACTTTGCCACAGCTTCTCCCAAAGTAATCCATCTTTTAATTTCTTGACTGCTGCTTCCACAGGTTTTGTTTGTAGAACCAAGTCAAGCAAAACCATGGGCAAACTCAGTCTTTTCATTTATCATGAGGATGCTTACTGACCCAGTTGTAAGGATTTTTGTTTTGTTCATGTGGAGTCCCAATCAGTACTGAAGGCCATATTCTTAGATCTTCATAAGAAAATGTTTCAAATCTTTACTTTCAGCAAACAGAGCTGTTTCATCAACATAATGCAGGTTGTTCATGAGTCTTCCTCCAATTCTGATGCTGTGTTCCTCTTTATAAAGTCCAGTTTCATTATTTCCTCAGCATAGAAATTAAAAAGATACAGTGAAAGGATACAGCCCTGATACAAAGCTTTCTCAACTGAAACCAAGCAGTTTTTCCCTCTTCTGTTCAAATGACTGACACCAAGTCCACGTGTAGTTCCTCATGAGCACAATTAGTTGCTCTGGTATTCCCATTCTTCATAGAGTTGTCCATAACTTGTTATGATCCACACAATCAAATGTCAAGTCATAGTCAATAAAACATAAATAGACATCTTTCTAATGTTCTCTTCTTTCTGATAATATCCATCTGACATCAGTAATGGCCTGGTTCCCTGGCCTATTCTCATTCCATCACTAACCCTCTCCCTCACCCCCCTGAACCTGATCCTGCCCCTAACCATGACCCTAACCCTAAGCATAACCCTCAGTCCAACCATGATGCTGAATTTAACCCTAACCCACTACCATATCACTCTAACCTTCACACTGACCTCCACTCCCTGACCTGGTCATGGATGTGATGGCACCTCTATCTACCACCTCTATGACGAGGAAGGAAGATGGTACTTTAGAAGCTTCTCTATACTACATGTTCCATTAAAAGAAAAGATAAGATCAGATGAGATGACACAAGAAAGGACAATAGGATTTAGGCACACACTCAAGCACCAAGATTAAAATTCTGACGATGGTCAGAATTTTGCACCCATTAGCCATAAAGTATAGAATTGGAACAAAACCTAAAACACACCATCCCCTATCACAACCTAGGGAACCTAGCTCTGCTGACACTTCCATCACAGATGTCAGAGGTTCAGAACCATGAGGCCATACATCTCTGTAGTTATGAGGCACACATTTTGTGGTGCTTGGCTAGGACCACCCAGGAAGAGGGCTCTCTCCAAATATGAGTTTACTCCCTAAGCCAACCACACAAAAGTGCTTCTGTAGAGGGCAGGTCCTTCAGAGGCCAAGGCTAAGGGGTATTATCACATACATGTCTCTGTCACAACTTGGGCTTGGGTTTCAAACTCCAATGGCCAATGGCAGGATAAAGACAAGGAAAAGAGAGAGGTAGGGTTTTGGTCAGGGAGCCTCAGTCATGCATTGACTAGAGTTGGTCAGGGAGCCTTGGTCTTGGACTGCTTGTTGCTTTTTCTTAAGTGCTCTCAAGTCCAGTTTGACTCATAGCAACCCTATGTACAGCAGAATGAAACACTCCCCAATTCTGTGATAGGCAAAGAATGTTATTTATGTTTAACCCCCGGTTGCAGACTCTGCATGAATCCACTGACTGGAGGGTTTTACTTTTTTAGTTGACCTAACATTCTCAAACACAATGTCCTCCTCCAGGGAGTAGTCCAACCTTAGTGCATATCCAAAATACACAATGCACATTCTAGGCATCCCTGCTTCCAAGTAGTACTCTGGTTGCAATTCTTCTTGGACAGATAAATCTGTTGGTTCTTTAGCAGCCCATGGTATATTCTATATTTGTCTCCAGCACCACAATTCACAAGCATCATTTCTTCTCCTATCTTCCCCATTCAATTCCAGCTTTCACAACCACACAATGTGACTGAAGTACTATGACATGAGTTAGGCACACCTTTGCCTTGAACATGACATCATTACTTTTCAATGCTCTACAGAGATCTTTTGTCACAGCTTTTCCCAAAGCAATGCCTCTTTTGATTTCTTAACTGTTGCTTCCACAGGTGTTGAAATTAGAACCAAGTAAGCAATATCATGGAAAACCTCAATATTTTCTCCATTTATCATGAAAGTCCACACTGACCCAGTTGTAAGGACTTTTCTTCTGTTGATGTGGGGTCCCAATCAGTACTGAAGGCCATGTTCTTTTATCTTCATCAGACAATGTTTCAAATTTTCTTCACTTTCAGCAAGGAGAGCTGTGTCATTGGCATAATACAGGTTGTTCATGAGTTTTCCTCCAATCCTGATGTTGCATTCTCATTCATAAAGGCCCACTTATCAAGTTATTTTCTCTGCATAGAAACTGAACAGATACCGTGAAAGGATACCATCCTGGTACATAGTTTTCTCAACTTGAAATCAGTGTTTCCTTGTTCTGTTTGAGTGACGGCCTCTTAGTCCATGTACAGATTCCTCATGAGTACAATCAGATGCTATGGTATTCCCATTCTTCTTGTTACCCATAATTGTTATGATCTACACAGTCAAATGCCTTGAATAGTCAATACAACATAGATAGACTTTTCCTGTTATTGTCACCGTTCCACTAATATCCATCTAACATCAGCAATGCTGTCCCTGGATTCCCAGCCTCTTATGAATCTGGCCCTAACCATAACCCTCAACAACACACCAACCACTACACCAACCATAAACCTAACCCTAAGCCTGACACTAACCATGATCTTCACACTGACTATGACCTTTAATTTCACATTAAACCTATAACCTCACCCTAACCTGCACCCTGACCTCCAACCCCTGACCCCATCTTTGGAGTGGTGGAACTTAGCTCTACTTCTAGCACCAATGAGTAGGAAGGAAGATGATAAGTTAGAAGCATGTCTGTAATACAAGTAGAACAACAACAACAGCAACAACAACAAAAGAGATGACACAAGAGGAGATGAGAAAAGACAACACAATCAGACACACAATCAAGCACCAAGATTAAAAATCCTCTGCCGATAAGAGCACTGCAGCCATTAGCAAAAAAACTATACAACTGCAACAATACCACAGCACACTCTGCCCTATCACCACCAAGGAAACGTGAGCCTACTGACACTTCCACTACAGACCTCAGAATATGTGAACCAAGAGACAACACATCTTTGTAGTTCTAAGGAACAAAGTTTCTGGTACTTGGCTAGGACCACTGTAGAAAGGGGCTCTCTCCAGATTCAAGTTGTCCCCCCATTTAACCAGAAAATATTTCTTCTGTAGAACCTATGCCCTTCATAGACCAAGGTGGATGGTGGGTTTCCACATACAGGCCTCTCTCACAACCTGGCCCCAGGTCTCAAAAATCCAAAGGCCAGTGGCAGGATGAGGACAAGAAAAATGAAGAGGTAAGACATTGTTCATGGAGCCTCAGGCATGCACTGAGAAGGAGCTGGTCACCAAGCCTCAGTACAGGACTGCTTGCTGTTTGTTGTTATGGATCCTTCAGTGAAGTCCAACTTATAGTGACCACATGTACAGCAGAAGGAAACACTCTCCAACTCTGTGACAGGCACACAATGTCAATCATGTTTAAACCCAAGGTGGCAGACACCATGTCAATCCATTTACTGGAGGTTTTCCTTTTTTTCATTGCCACTCTCCCTAACATGATGTCCTCCTCCAGGGAATAGTCCCTCCTGACTACACATCCAAAATACATAACACCTACTCTAACAATCTTTATATCCAAGGAGCACTCTGGTTGCACATTTTCTAGGACAGATCTGTTGGTTCTTTTGGCAGTTCATGATATACTCTTTATTCATCTACAGCACCATAATTCAAAAACTTCAGTTCTTCTCCTATCTCCCTTCTTCAATGTATGGCTTTCACAACCATATGATGGGACTGAAAATACAATGGCATGAGTCAGTTGCACCTTCATCTTCAATATGACAACTTTACTATTCAATACTTTAAAGAGATATTTTGCCATAACTTTCCCAAAGCAATGCATCTTTTGACTTCCTGACTGCTACTTCCAAAGGGTGTTGATTGTAGAACCAAGTAAAAGAAAATTGTGGACAACCTCAAACTTTTCTCCATTTATCATGAGGTTGCATACTGACCAACTTGTCAGGATTTTTATTTTCTTCATATGGAGTCACAATCCATCCTTTGATTCATCAATACATGTTTCAAATCTTCCCTTCAGCAAGCAGAGCTGTATCATCTGCATAACACAAGTTGTTCATGAGTGTTCCTCCTATATGATGCCATATTCTTCTTCAAAA
>VMDO01004021.1:0-79595 GCA_007922755.1 Pedetes capensis | reverse complement strand
CATCTGGTATTCTCACCTTTCACAGTATTATGATCCACACACTCAAACAACTTTGCATAGACAATAAAACAGAGATAGACAACTTTCTGATAGTCTCTGCTTTCCTTTACTATCCATCTGATATTAGGAAGGATGTCACTGCTTCCCCAGCCTCTTCTGAATGAGGCTATAAACTGTACCCTCACCCTCACCCCAACCCCCATTCTAATTCAAACCCTAAACCTAACCATGACCCTCACTCATGCCATGACTCTGAAGTTAACCCTAACCCCTACTCTATCAACTTAACCTTCACTATGACCTGAACCACCTGACCAATCTTGTTTGTGGCGGCACTTACCTCTACTTCCAGCAAAAATGAGAAGGAAGGAAGATGGTATGTAGGAAGCTTTTCTGTACTATAACAGTAAAAAAGATGAGACAAGATGACATGACACAAGAGGATTCAGGCACACACTCAAGTACCAAGATTAAAAGTCCTCTACTAATCAGTGCTCTGCATCCATTAGCCAACAAACTATACAATTGGGAAAAAAGCCTACAACACACCATCCCCTATTGCCACCTAGGGAAAATGGTACTGCTGACATCTTCAATTACTTTGCTCTCAACTTCAGAATCTTGAGAAAACTTGTCTCTAGAGTTCTAAGGCACACAGTTTGTGGTACTTGTCTAGGACCACCTAGGCAATGGCTCTCTTCAGCTTTCAAATATCTCCCAAAGTCAAACAAACAAGGGAATTTCTATAGAAGCTGGACCCTACATAAGCAAATGCTGATGGGGGGAGGTTCACATACAGATCTGTCTCACAACCTGGGCTCTGGTCTCAACATCCAAAGACCAGTGGCAGGATGAGGACAAGGAAAACAGAAAGGTAGGACATTGGTCAGGGAGCCTCAGTCATGCACTGACCAGGAGCTGGTCAGGGAGGTGTGGTCCTGGACTCCTTCTGTTTCTTGTTAAATGTGGTCAGGGCATTTCACACTCACAGCAACCCTATGTACACTAGAATGAAACATTCCTTGATTCTGTGCCAGGCACATAATGTTATTTTTGTTTAAGCCCATGATTGCAGACACTGTGTCAACTCATCCAGAGGATGGTTTCCCTATTTTTCCTTGACCCACAACTATCTCAAACACAATGTCTTTCAACAGGGAATAGTCCCTCCTGACTACATGTACAAAATATATAACACACACTCTAGCCATCCTTGCTTCCATGGAGCACTCCAGTTGCACTTCTTCTACAACAGATCTGTTGGTTCATTTGAAAGTCCATGGTATATTCTATACTTGTCCCCAGCACCATAATTCAAAAACATCAGTTCTTCTACTGTCTCTCTTGTTCAAAATCCAGCTTTCAGAACAATATGATGTAACTGAAAGTACTATGGCATGATTCAGGTGCACCTTCTTCAATGTGACATCTTAATTTTCAATACCATAAAGAAATCGTTTGCTACAGATTTTCCAACAGCAATGCATCTTCTGATTTCTTGACTACTACTTCCATGGGTGTTGATTATAGAATCAAGTAAAACAAAATCAGGGACAACCTCAATCTTTTCTACATTTATCATGAAGTTGCATACTGATCCAGTTGCAAGGATTTTTGTTTTGTTAATGTGGAGACCCAATCTGTACTAAAGGCCATGGTCTCTGAAAGTCATCAGTAGATGTTTCCAATCTTCTTCCCTTTCAGAAAGCAGTGCTGTGTCATCTGCATAACCCAGGATGTTCTTGAGTCTTCCTCCAATCCTGCTGCCACTTACTTCTTCCTAAGGTCCAGCTTCTGGATTATTTGCTCAAAATAGAAATTGAAGAGATACAGTGAAAAGATTCAGCCCTGAGGCACAGCTTTCTCAAATGAAACCAAGCATTGTTTCCTTCTTCTTTTCAGAAGACTGCCTCCTAATCTATGTACAGGTTCCTCATGAATAAATTTGATGCTCTGGTCTTCCCATTCTTTATAGTGCTATCCATAATTGGTTATGATACACACACGCATATGCCATTCTATAGTCAATAAAATATAGATGGACAACTTTCTCATATTCTGTGCTTTCTCCTAATATCCATCTGACATCAGCAATGAGGTCACTGGTTTTAGGCCTATCCAGAATCCAGGCTAACCCTCACCGCCACACTGACCTTGACCCTAACTCCAATACCACCTCTAACTCTAACTTTGACTCTAACTCTAACCATGACCCTCACCTTGATAATGACCCTGAATTTAATTCTAAACCCCTAAACTATCACACTAACCTTCACCATGACCTCCACTCCCTGACCTGGTCTTGGGTGTCATGGCACTTACCTTTACTTCTAGCACCAATCAGATGGAAGGAAGATGATAAGTTAGAACCTTCTCTGCACTACATGTACAACAACAACAACAACAAAAGATGAGACAAGATGAGATGAGACAACTCAAGATGAAATGATTCAGGTACACACTGAAGCACCAAGATTAGAAGTGATCTGCAAATCAGAGCTCTGGAGCCATATGCCAACAAACTAAGGAATGGGAACAAAGCTATAACACACCATCCCCTATCACCACATAGGGAACCTGGCCCCACTGACACTTCCATTACATACCTCTGAACTTCAGAATCATGAGATAACACATATTTTTAGTTCTAAGGCACAAAGTTTGTGGTTCTTGCCTAGGAAGACCCTAGAAAAGGTCTCTCTCCAGATTCAAGTTGTTCCCCTTTCAACCAGACAAGAATGCATCTATAGAAGCTGGATCCTTCAAAGGCTAAGGATGATGGGATGCTGTCACATACAAGTCTGTCTCACAACTTGGGCTTGGGTCTCAACATCCAAAGAACAGTGGAAGGATGAGGGAAAGGAAAACAGAGAGGTAGAACATTGGTCAGGGAGCCTTGGTCATGCACTCACCAGGGTATGGTCAAGGAGCCTCAGTCTTGGTCTGCTTGTTCCTTGTTGTTAAGTTCCCTTGAGTCAAGTCTGACTCATAGTGACCCTATGTACGGCAGAACAAAACACTCCCCATTTCTGTGCCAGGTATATGATGGGTTTTATGTTTAAGCCCATTGTTACAGACACCATGTCAAATGATCTTATGGAGGGTTTCCCTTTTTTACATTAACTTGCCACACTCCCAAACACAATGTGCTTCTCCAGGGGATAGTTGCTCCTGCCTACATGTCCAAAATCATAACATAAAGTCTACTCTTCCTTGTTTGCAAGGAACACTCTGGTAGCACTTCTTCTAGGACACATCTCTTGTTGCTTTTGGCAGTCCATGGTGTATTTTATATTAGTCTGCAGCACCATAATACAAAAACATCCATTCTTCTTCTATTCCCTGTGTTCAATGTCCAGCAGTCACAACCATATGATGCAACTGAAAGTACCATGGCATGAGTCAGACGCACCTTCATCTTCAACGTGACATCTTTATTTTCAATACTTTAAAGAGATCTTTTGCTACAGGTTTTCCCAAAGCAATGCCTCTCTTGGTTTCTAGACAGCTGCTTCCATGGGTAC
This sequence comes from Pedetes capensis, assembly GCA_007922755.1. NCBI lineage: Eukaryota > Metazoa > Chordata > Mammalia > Rodentia > Pedetidae > Pedetes > Pedetes capensis. Next base: position 76,071 of record VMDO01004021.1, on the reverse strand, counting down.
TGATTGTAGAAACAAGTTAAGCAAAATCGTGGACACCCTCAACCTTTTCTCCATTTGTCATGAAGTGCATGCTGACCGTTGTAAAGATTTTCATTTTTGTTGATGTGGATTACCAATACTTACTGAAGGCCATGTGTGCTTTGAACTTCAACAGTAAATGTTTCAAATCTTCTTCACTTTCAGCAATCAGAGTGGTGTCATCCACATAATGGAGCCTATTCATGAGTTCTTCAAATCTTGACCCCACATTCTTCATAAAGTCCAGTTTCTCAGATTATTTTCTCAGCATAGAAATTGAAGAGATATAGTGAAAGGATACAGCCCTGATGCACAGCTTTCTCGAATGAAAGCAAACAGGGTTTCCTTTTTCTCTTCAAAAGACTGCCTGCTAGTCTATGTACAGGTTGCTCCTGAGTAGTTAGGTGTTCTGATATCCCCAATCTTCACAGTGGTATCCATACTTTGTAATGATCCACATAGTCAAATGTCTTTGCATAGTCAATAAAACATACATTAACAATTTCAAAAAGTCTCTGCTTTCCGATAATATCAGTGACCTCAGCAATGATGTGCCTGGTTCCCTGACTTCTTCTGAATCCTCACCTAATGGTCATCCTCAAGCTCACCCTCAGATGCACACCAACCCTGAACCCAACACTAAATCTAACCCTAACCATGACCATAACCCTGACCATTACCCTGAATTTAACCTTAAACCCCTACCCTATCACCTTAACCTTCACCCTGACCTCTACCCCCTGACCGATCTTGTGTGTTGAGGCAGTCCCTCTACTTCAAGCCTCCAAAAAGAAGAAAGGAAGATGGTAGGTTACACAATAGTCTGTACTACAGGTACAACAAAAAAAGAGAAAAGGTAAGATAACAAGACAAGAGGATTCAGGCACACACTCAAGCACCAAGATTAAGGTCCAATGTGGATCAGACCTCTGCAGCCATACACCAACAAACTTAAGACCTGGAACAAAGACTGTAACACATCATCTGGTTTCACCATCTATGGAACCTGGCCTCACTGACATTTCCATTACACATCTCTGAACTTCAGAACCATGACACAAAACATCTCTGTAGTTCTAAGGCACAAAGTTGGTGGTACTTGGCTAGGATCCCCCAGGAAAAGGTCTCTCTCCAGATTCGAGTTGTCTCCCCCAAGTCAACAGACAAGAGTGCTTCTTCAGAAGCTGGGTCCTTGGTAGGCCAAGGCTGATGGGAGTTGTCACATACAGGCCTATCTTACAGCCTGGCCTTGAGTTTCAACTTCCAATGGCCTGTGGCAGGATGAGGACATCAGAAGGAGAGGTAGGACATTGGTCAAGAGAGCTCAGTTATGTACTCACCAGGAGCTAGTCAGGGAGCCCTGGTGCTGGACTGCTTGTTGTTTCTTGTTAAGTGCCCTCAAGTTGAATCTGACACATACTGATGCTAGGTATAGCCGAATGAAATACCTGGGGACACTGAGCTAGGCACACAGTCTTATTTATGTTTAAGCCCATGGGTTCAGGCATCATGTCAATCCATCTAGTGGAGGGTTTTCCTTTTTTATTGGCCTGCCACTCTCTGAAACATGATGTCCTTCACAGAACATGGTAAATTAGACACTTGTCTGTGCTACATGTACAACAACAACAAAAATGAGAAAAGACAAGACAACAAGACAAGAGGATTCAGCCACACTCTCAAGAACCAAGATTGAGGTCCAATGGTGCTCAGAGCTCTGCAGAGCTCTGCAGTACTTCCTCCACATGACATATCCAAAACACATAACACGCAGTCTCACCATCCTTGCTTCCAAGAGGCAACCTGGTTGCACGTCTTCTAGGACAGATCTGTTGATGGTTTTGGCATTCCATGGTATATTCTATATTCTTCTATAGCACCATAATTGAAAACATCAATTCTTCTCCTATCTCCCTTGTACAATGTCCAGCTTTCACAACCATATGATGTGACTGAAATTACCATGGAATGAGTCAGGTGCACTTTTGTCTTCAATGAATGTGAAGTCTTTAATTATCAATGCTTTAAAGAGACCTTTTGCCCCGGCTTTTATCAAAGCAATGCATCTTTTGATTTTGTGTGTGTGTGGGGGTGGGGGTACTGGGGGTTGAACCCAGGGCCTTGCCCCTGCATGCTCTGCAAGTGCTGGACCACTGCACTGTACCTCCAGCCCATTTTTTTTTTAATTTGAGAGTTTTTTTTTTAATTTGAGACAGGGTCTTGCTAAATTATGCAGGCTGCCTCTGGTCTTGAACTTGTGATCCTCCTGCCTCCACCGCCTGAGTCATTGGGATTATAGGAGTGTGCCACTGTGCCCAGCTGTCTTTTGATTTCTTGACTACTTCTCCATGGGTGCTGATTTTTGAACCAAGTAAAGCAAAATCAGGGACAACCTCAGCCTTTTCACCATTTATCATGAAGTTGCAATGTGATCTAGGTGTTAGAATTTTTGTTTTGTTGATGTTGAGTTGCAATCCCTACTGAAGGCTATGTTCCTTGATCATCATCAGTAAATATTTCAGATCTTCTTCACTTTCAGCAAGCAGTGTTGCATCATCTTCATAATGCTGGTTGTTCATGAGTTGTCCTCCAATCCAGATGCCACCATCTCTTAAATTCCACCTTATCAGATTATTTTGATAGCACAGAAATTGAAGAGATATAGTGAAAGCATACATCCCTAATGCACAGTTTTCTCAACTTGAAAACAAGCAGTGTTTCCTTGTTATGTTTGAACAACTGCATTCTGGACCATGTACAGAATCCTCATGAATACAATTAGGTGCTCTAGCAATCCCATTCTCCACAATGTTGTCCATAATTTGTTATGATTCACACAGTCAAATGGCTTTGCATAATTAATACAACATACATAGACCTCCTTCTGATAGTTTCTGCTTTCTGCTAATATCCAAGTGACATTGGAAGTGATGTGCCTTGTTCCCCGGCCACTTATGAGTCCACCTCTCACCCTAACCATCACCCTCACACTCACACACACCTTTACCCCTACCCGAACATTAATTCTAACTCTAACCATGACCTTAATCCTGTACATGACCCTGAATTTAACTGTAAATCCCTACCCTATCACCCTAACCTTCACCCTGACCTGCACCACCTGACCAGTATTGCCTTTGTTTACACTTACCTCTACTTTAAGTACCAATGAGAAGGAAGGAAGATAGTAAGTTAGAAGCTTCTCTATACTACATGAACAATAACAAAAAAATGAGAAGAGACAAGACAACAAGACAAGAGGATTCAGGCACACACTCTCAAACACCAAGATTAAAAGTCTGAAGCTGATCAGAGTTTTGCAGCCATACACCTACAAACCACAAAGCCAATAACAAAGCCAATAACACAACATTCCATATTACCATCTAGGGATCCTGGTGCTGCTGACACTTCCATTACACGTCTCTGAACTTCAGAACCATGAGACCAAACATCTCTAAAATTCTAAGGCACAAAGTTTGTGGCATGTGGCTGGGACCACCCAGGAAAAGGGCTTTCTCAAGATTCAAGCAATCTCCCCATGTTAACCAGACAAGAGTGTTTCTGTAGACGTTGGGTCCTTCTTAGGGTAAGGCTGATGGGGGGTTGTCACATACAGGCCTGTCTGACAAGCTGAGCTTGAGTCTCACAAGAAAAGGCCAGTGGCAGGATGAGGACAAGGAAAAGAGAGACCTAGGACATTGTTCAGGGAGCCTTGGTCATGCACTCACCAGGAGCTGATCAGAAAGCCTCAGTAGCTGGGTGCAGTGGTGCATGCCTGTAATCCCAGTGGCTTGGGAGGTGTTGGCAGGAGGATCACAAGTTCAAGACCAGAGGCAGTCTGTGTAACTTAGCGAGACCCTGTACCAAAAAGTAAAAAAAAAAAAAAAAAAAAAAATTGGGCTGGGAGTGCAGCTCAGTGGTCCAGCACTTGCAGAGCATGCAAGCGCGAGGCCCTGAGTCAAACCCCCAGTACCACAAAAAAGAAAAAAGAATAGAAAAGAAAGCCTTGGTCCTGGAATGCTTGTTTGTTGTTAAGTGCCCTCAAACTGTGTCCAACTCATAAGGACCCTATGTACAGCAGAACGAAACACTTCCAGGCTCAGTGCCAGACACACAATGTTACTTATGTTTAAGCCCATGGTTGCAGACACTGTGCCAATCCATCTAGTGGAGGGTTTTCCCCTTTTTTGTTGACCTTCCACTCTCCTACACAATGTCCTTCTTTACAGAATAGTTTCTCCTGATGACATGTCCAAAATACATAGCATGCACTCAGTCCATCCTTGCTTTCAAGCACCACTGTGGTGACACTTCTTCTAGGAAAGATCTATTGCTTCCTAGGCATCCACTGTATATTCCACAATCTTCTCTGCCATGATATCCAAAAACATCAATTCCTCTCCTGCCTCCTTTGTTTAATGTCCAGCTTTCACAACCAAATGATGTGACCATGAAATGAGACTGGTGCACCTTCATCTTCAAGATGACATCTTTACTTTTCAATACTTTAGGGAGATCTTTTGCCAGTTTCCCAAAACAATGTGTCTTTCAATTTCTTGATGGCTGCTTCCATGGGTATTGATTGTAGAACCAAGTAAAGCAAAATCATGAACAACTTCAATATTTCCTCCATTTATCGTGAAGTTGTACACTGTCCTAGTTGTGAAGAATTTTGTTTTGTTGATGTGGTGTCACAAGCCACATGGAAGGCTACGTTCTTTGATCTTTGTTAGTAAAAGTTTCAAATCTTCTACACTATCAGCAAGCAGATTTTGTCATTTGCATAATGATGGTTGGTCATAAGTCATCTTCCAATACTGATGCTGGGATCTTCTTCATAATTCCAGCATGTCAGATTATTTTCTCAGTGTAAAAATTGAAGAGATATAGTGAAAAAATACAGGCCTAATGCAAAGCTTTCTCGAATAAAACCAAGCAGTGTTTAAATCCTCTGTTCAAATGACTGCCTCCTAATCCATGTACAAATTCCTTATGAGAACAATTAGTTGTTCTGGTATTCCCATTCTTCACAGTGGTATCCATAACTTGTTATGATCCACACACTCAAATACCATCCCATAGTGGATAAAATATACACAGACAACTTCTCATATTCTCTGTTTTCTGCTAATATCCAACTGACAATAGCAATGATGTCCTTGGTTCCGACGCCTCTTCTGATCTATCCCTAACTATCACCCTCATAATCACCCACACCCCTACCTTGATCCTCACCCTAACACTAATGCTAAACATGGCCCCCAAACTGACCATGACCATGTATAACCTTAAACCCATACCCTATCACTCTCACGTTCACCATGACCTCCACCCTTCAACCACATCTTGGATGTGGTGGCACTTACCTCCAGGTCCAGCACGAATGAGAAGAGAGGAAGATGGTGAGTTAGAAGCTTATCTCTACTACATTTACAAAATAAAGATGAGGCAACAACAGGATCAGGCACATACTCAAACACCAAGATTAAAAGTCTTCTGCTGATCAGAGCTCTACAGGAATAAGCCAACAAACTATACAATTGGAACAAAGCTATTGAATGGGAACACACAATCCCTTATCACCACCTAGGGAACATGGTGCTGATGACACTTCCATTACAGACCTCTGAACTTTAGAACCATGAGACAACACATCACTGTAGTTTTAAGGCACAAAGTTCATACTACTTGCTGTTGTTGTTGTTGTTGTTAGGTGCCATCGAGTTGGTATCTGACTTGTAGCGACCCTCTGTACAACAGGGGAAACTATTGTCAGTGCTTCTCTGCTATGCATAGGGTTTTCAATGGAAGATTGATTTTTGGGAGGGGGTTGCCAGGTCCTTCTCCCAAGCCTACAGCTTCTGGTGTTCCCAGGCGGTCTCCCATCCAGGTACTAACCAGGCCCAACCTGCTTAGCTTCCGAGATCTGACGGGATCGGATGCCACAGGGCTATAGCTGCAGGCTATAGTACTTGCTAGGACTGCCTAAAAAAGGACAGTCTCCTGATTCAAGTTGTCTCTGCAATCCACCAGATAAGAGTGATTCTATAGAAGCTGGGTCCTTCACAGGCCAAGGCTGATTTTAGGGCGTGACATAAAGGTCTGTCTCACAACCTCGGCATGGGTCTCAACACACAAAGGACAGTGGCACAATGAAGACAAGGAAGAGAGAAGTGGACATTGGTCAGGAAGCCTCGTTCATGTACTAAAAAGGACCTGGTCAAGGAGCTTCAGTCCTGGACTGCTTGTTGTTTGTTGTTAAGTGCTGTTGAGTAGAACTCAAGTCATAGCAACCTCATGTACAGCAGAACAAAATACTCCCTGACTCTGTGCCAGGCATAAGATGTTATTTATGTTTAAGCCCTTGGTTGTAGACGCTGCATGAATCCATCTAGTGCACTGTTTTCCTTTTATTCATTGACCTGCCACTCTCCAAAACATGATGTCCTTCTCAAGGGAATACTCTGTCAAGACTATATTTCCAAAATACATAACATGCAGTCTAGCAATTCTTGCTTCCAAGGAGCACTCTGGTTCTACTTCTAAGGGAGATCTGTTGGTTCTTTTGTCATTCCACAGTATATTTGTTTTCATCCCTAGCACCATAATTCATAAACATCAGTTTTCCTCCTGTCTCCCTTGTTCAATGTCCAGCATTCACAATGATACAATGTACCTGAAAATACCATGCAATGAGTCAAGTGCCCCTTCATCAATATGACATCTTAACTTTTCAATACTTTAAAGAGATTTTCTTTTCCATAGCTCTTCCCTAAGCAATGGGTGTTTTGAAATCTTGACTGATGATTCCATGGGTATTGTTTGTAGAACCGAATAAAGCAAAATTGTGGAAAACCTCAATTTTTTTCTCCATTTATAGTGAAGTTGCATACTGACCCAGTAATAAGAAATTTTGGTTTTTGATGTGGAGTTGCAATCCATACTAAAGACTATGTTGTTTGATCTTCATCAGTAAATGTTTCCAATCTTCTTCCCTTTTTGGAAAGGTAGAAAAGTAAATGACCTTATAAAAAACATGAGGAAATTGTGTCAAGAAGCTCACTTTCCTTGGATGAGCTTATTCCCATTGGTGCTCCTTAAAATAAGAAGCATCCCTCGTACAATGAGACTTGGTCCTTCTGAGATGCTCAATGGATGACCATTTTTAACAAATTACTTAACACTAGATAAAGAAACAATAGCCATGGTGCAAACATCACATCCTTAGCTAAGTGCTAACAAACCCTTTAAAAACTCTCAGCGGGGCTGCCCCTGGGAGGAGGGCATCAAGGTATTCTTCCCTGGAGATTTGGTTCTTGTTAAATCTCTTTCCTCTCACACTATTTCCAATATGGGAGGGGGCCTATTTTCTGTCATTCTATCTACTTCAACTGCAGTTCAAGTCGCTGGCCTGGATTCTTGGATCCATCACACCTGTCTTAAAGGATGGAATGGGGCAGAGGACACACCACCCAACACTACTAAAGCAGCTCCAACAAAACTGAACTACACCTGCAAGCCAAGTGAGGACCTCAAATAACTCTTCAAAAAATAATCTGACCCCAGATCAGGGGGAGTAACTGTACCCTCTCATAAGTGTCTTCCAGTCTCAGGACCCTGTCTGCTCCTGGGATTTACAACCTGTTCACTATTTTTTGTTTCCCAGCTCACTGTCAGATGTCATTTCGTATAACTATCCTTTTTCTGGACCCTTGGTCATGCTACCAGCTCTACTCCTTATTTTTGTGTTCTTTCCTTATTTAACGCTGCACATAACCTTTGTTGTTGATCTTGTTAGGTGCCTGCAAGTCAGTGTCTGACTCATAGCAAGCCTACGTACAACAGAGGAAACACTACTGTCAGTGATTCTCTGTTATTCATTGGGTTTTCAATAGCTGATTGTTTCCTTGGGAGTCGGTTGCTGGATCCTTCTCACAAGCTTCCAGTGCCTGGTGTTCCCAGGCAGTTCTCATCCAACTACTAACCAGGCCTGTCCCAGCTTAGTTTCTGAGACCTGATGGGATTGGACACCACACTGGTAAGGCTGCAGGCACATAACTTTTTACTAGACCAAAATTCTCCATATGCTAATGAACACTGCCTTGACATGTCTCTGCTACCTGACAGTGAAAGTACACCTTATCCAGCTACCTCTTTCAGATAGATTCAAGTTGATATAGCCTACAACAACAACAACACAACAACAAAAACAGGGCTGGGATTTAGCTCAACTGGTAGAGCACCATTCTGCAGTCTCTGAGGTCGCAGGTTCAATTCCCAACACTGCAAAAGTGGGAGGACGTGGCAATCCACTCCCAAGGCAATTCTGAAACAATCGACCATGGAAAACATTATGATGGTCGGTATAAGTCAGTCAGGACTCGATGACATTTAACAACAATGAGAAAAACAATATACTCTCACCCACAAAAAAACCACACTTTCCAGGAATACTATTTCAGACATACTCTCAAATGGAGAATTATGATGAAAAACTAAGTAATTTGGAAAGTAAATGTTCTCTAATAAGGGGATCAACTTTTTCTAATATTGACCATACCTTAGAGCCATAGATAGTCTTTTTCAACCCCAGTTAGAAATCTCCCTGATAATCTTTATAACTGCACCAACTTTAGATCACCATTCATGAACACACTGGAAGGTTGCTCATAAACTATTTCCAGATGACCTCCAAGTCTCAGGATCCATGCCACTTGATGCCAATAATGCTGAAAATAAAAAAAATATATATTTATTTCTGTAAGGATCACTCAGGATCAGAGAAATGCATTAATATATATCCTTGGCTACAATGTGTTAAAAATCACCATGCTAAGGTTTCTAATAACAGTTTACAAATTTTCTTCATCCATGATTCAGATTCTTGGACATTTATAGACCTGAAACATTATTATATGATTGGGGAAAATAAAACTTGTATGTCACCTAGTCCCCAAATCATGCTTATACAGCCTCCAACAGCAGCAGCTTTAGCTACTCAGTACTTCTTTTCTGGGAAAACAATATTAGAAAGTGGACATCACTCCCTATATAAATATCTGTTGTTTGACCTTGAAATTACCATCTGCCTTCAAGCTAAAGGAGCAGTCTTCACGTGTAGACAAACTGCATACATGTGTCTGCCTACTATCTGGACGGGAACTTGCACTATAGTAGTTCTCACTCTGATATTAATTTAGTTCCTGGTGACCAGGAACCCCCTATCCCTGTCTTCAACCCTATCTGAACCAAATGGACAATTCATTTTATTTTTCTGTTAGTGGAGCCAGCCATATTGTGGGAGTGGGCACGGGAATAACTGGATTAGAATGGATACCATACACCCACCATAACTTCTATATTGAACTAGCCCCTGACCTACAGTGTGTTTCCTCAGTCCTGAAGATCCCCCAGGACAAAATGGATTCCTTGGTTTCTATGACCATTCAAAACCACCATGGGATAAACTTACTAACAGCCACTCAGGGGGTATTCATTTGGTCCTAGAGGAGGAATGGTGTATCTATACAAATTGCATGGAGGTGGTGAGAGACAATAAACTGACTCAGACTGCAGACTACTAAATTAATGAACAAACATCTCAGGGATGGACATCTTGGTGACATACTTGAGGTTGGCTATCTTGGGAGTTCCCATTTATGGGACCTTTGTTGAATATAGGACTAACTCTTCTACTTGGAAACTATGTTATAAATTTTCTCATAAAAAAATATTTCCTCTCATTTAGAATCCACCAAATTACAAATGGTGGAAATGAAGCCTCAAGTGACTGAGCCCATACAGAGGAGCCCTGACTGCCATCCCTGACTTTGTCCCCTCACTGCCTGAAGAAGCCAGAGAAGTCATTGTCCAGTACTCCCTTATAGCAGGAAAGGCATCCTCTGAAAAGGAGGGACTGAGAGGAATTAGCAAATTTTAGGCAGGATTAGGGAAACGGAGCCTGGAGATAGGAAACCACTGAGGCAGGGTAACCAATTTAGAGGAGACCACCCTGGCTTCAAGCAAAGTAGATGCTGACTTTATCACCAGAGGACACATCATCTCACCTCATTGAATACGATCTAGGTAAAATCAAGAGAACGGTCTCCTAACTGCCTCCCTTCAAGAATTTGCAATATAAGACTTAGGAGATGTGTTCTACAGCTATGCAGTCAGGAACTCCTCATGTCTCATGGCAAATGCCTTTGTCTTCCCCCTTAAAATTCCTCTGCCCTGGCTTCCATTTGCCTCTGCATGTTTACTCCCTGTCCGTGGACACAGAGACCCAGTATCCAGCACCTAAGAGGAATCTTGGGTCTCAACACTACAAGCAGTGTATGTTCAGGAGAGAAGGAAAGGAGTTGAGAAAACCATCCCTGCACTCACCATCCAAGCAGCACTGGAGCTGGGGACCAGGCAGAGATGGGAATGCGCTGGTCCTGGGCATCCATCACACATCTGAGGAGTCACCCCTTGGGAGTCATGCAACATGGGTGGCACACTGAGGCCACACAGAAGCTGCTGCAAAGTGCAGTCTGTGGCCGAGCCACTCACAAGCCTCAGCCCACCCAAGGAGCCTGGGTTTTAAGAAATGAAGTCCAATGCCACCATTGCAGGGCCACCCACATGGAGAGAACCTGGGCAGAGGCATGTCACGTAAGAGACAAAAACACATAAATTCTAGCAGACCTTTATGAAGGAAAAGCTATGGAGGCTGTCTCTAACAAAGGAGAGAGCAGTAGCTGGGAGAGGAGCGGGCAAGGCTTTTATGGGCTCTAAGTGGGAGGGGAAGCAGTGAATGACGAGTCACATCGGGATAGGTAGGAAGGAGGTGTGTGGAGGGTTCTGATAGGCTGGAAGAGGGAAAAGGAAGTAGCCAGCAGGTGCTGGGCCCCAGGCAATATTTTCAGTCAGGTTTTTCTGGGCTTTTTTAGCAGGACTTTTGAGGACTGGGACACGCTGGGTAGAAGGCACCACCTTAGAGGAAGGTGATATTTTGTAACAGGAGCTGCCTGAAGCTAACCCTGGGAGGAATTAGTAAATTTTACACAAGATTAGGGAAATGAGTCCTAGGCACTAGGCCTCAACCCCTCAAACCTAGGCCTCAACATGGGACCATGCCATCAACCATAGGTCCTAGGCCTCAAGCCTGGGTCATGGGCCTCAACCCCTCAACTCTCAGTTCCAGCTCAGCCCTAACTCTAACCAAACTGCTACTACCTACACTAAACTGTCTGCCTGAAGTAAGTTTAAAGCTACCAAGAACACTCACTGTGCCCTACCCAATACCTGAATTCATGCCCTGGGCCTAGCCTTATTCAGGCATTTAGTAAAAAGGGCTTACAATAGAATGTAAGTGTCTCCTACAACTCATAAGGGCCTTCCTTCCCGCAGTCTCCCCTTAAAATCCCAAATACAGGACCAGCAATAAGAATGAAGTTCTCTTTCCCACCAGGAGTTGGTAAAATCAAATCACTGGCAAGAATTACCAAATTTTAGACAAGGTTATGGAAATGAGCCCAGGCCATAGGCCTCAAGCCTAGGTCTCAACACTGGGACCTGAACAACAGCCATGAGCACTGGGCCTCATCTCTGGTCTGTAGGCCTCAGCCCCTCAAGCCTCAAACACACACCTCAACCCCTTAACCATGGGCCCTAGGACAGAACACTTGGACTTGGGCATCAACCATGGGCCCTGGACCTCAACACTGGGTGGTAGGCCACACCTCCTCAACACTGGGCCCTTGGCCTCAACCCCTCAACCCTGGCCTCTAGGCCTCAACACTGGGACCTGGGGATCAACCAAAGTCCCTGGGCCACAACCCCTTAACCCTATGCCTAGGCCTCAACCCCTCAACCCTGGGCCCTAGGCCTCAACACTGGGACCTGGGGATCAACAAAAGTCCCTGGGCCTCAAACCCTCAACCCTGGGCCTAGGCCTCAAACCCTCAACCCTGAGCCCTAGTCCTCAACCCACAAACCCTGGGCCCTAGGTCTCAACACTGGGACCTGGGCATCAACCAAGGAGCCTGGATCTCAGTGCCTCAACACTTGGCCCTAGGCCTCAACCCCTCAGCTCTGGGTACTAGGCCTCAACACTGGGACCTGTGTCTCAGCACTGGGACCTGGGTATCAACCATGGTCCGTGGGCCTCAATATTAGGACCTGAGCCTCAACACTGGAAATTGGGCATCAACCATGGGCCCTAGAACTCCACCACTCAACACTGGGTCCTACGCCTCAACCTCTCAACACTGGTTCCTAGGCACCAACACTGGGTCATGGGCTTCAACATGTGGATCTGAAAACCAAACATGGGCCCTGGGACTCAACACCTCAACCCCGGGTCCTAGGGCTCAACACTGAACACTGGGCCTAAACACTCGGACCTGGACATCAACCATGGACCCTGGGCATCAACCATAGACCGCAGGACTCACCCATCACCACTGGATACTAGGCATCAAACCCTCAACACTGGGCCCTAGGCCTCTACACTGGGACCCAGGCATCAACAAATGGCCCCTGGGCCTCAAAATCTCAACACTGGGTCCTGGGCCTCAACCCCTCAACCCCAGGTCCTAGGCCTCAACACTGATCCCTGCCCCTAAACACTGGGACCTGGACATCAACCAGGGGCCCTGGGCATCACCATAGACCACAGGCCTCACCTATCACCACTTGGCCCTAGGCATCAAACCCTCAACAATGGGCCCTAGGCCTGAACACTGGGACGTGGGCATTGAACATGGGCCCTGGGCCTCAACACCTCAACCCTGGAGCCTAAGCCCCATCACTGAGCCGTCAGCCTAAACACTAGGACCTGGACATCAACCATGGTCCTTGGGCATCAATCATAGAACACAGGCCTCACCCATCACCACAGGGCCCTAGGTGTCAAACACTCAACACTGGGCCCTAAGCCTCAACACTGGGACCTGGGCATCAACCAATGGCCATGGGCATCAACTCTGGGATGCAGGTCTCATGCCCAGGACCCATGAAGGGTCTCAACCCTTCAACACTGGGCCGTAGGCCTCAAACCGCCAACCCTGGGCCTTAGACCAACATACTGGGACCTGGGCATCAACCAAGGGCACTGGGCCTCAACCCCTCAACCCTGGGCCCTAGGCCCTTACACTGGGCCATGGGCCTCAACACTGGGACCTGAGGCTCAAAACTGGGACCTGGGCATCAACCATGGGCCCTAGGCCTCAACCCCTTAACACTGGGTCCTAGGCCTCTACACTGGGCATGGGGTCTTAACACAGGGGACTGGTCATCATCAGTGGGCCCTGGGCCTCAACCCCTAAACACAGGGTCCTAGGCCTCAAGCACTGAACACTGGGTCCTAGGCCCCAACACTGGGTCCTGGGCCTCAACACTTGGATCCGAAAACCAACCATGGGCCCTGGCACTCAACTTTGGGATGCAGGCCTCAACCCCTTAAACTCAGGTCCTAGGCCACAACCCTTGGCCCCGGGTCTCAACACTGGGACCTGGGGAACCACCACAGGCCCTGGGCATCAGCCCATCAACACTGAGACCTAGACTCAACCCCTCAACCCTGGATCCTAGGCCTCTACACTGGGCCCTTGGCCTCAACACTGGGAACTGAGCCTCAACACTGGTACCTGAGCATCAACCATGGGCCCTAGGCCTCAACCCCTCAACACTGGGTCCTAGATATCAACCTATCAACATTGGGTCCTAGGCCTCAACACTGGGCCCTGTGCCATAACGCCTCAAACCCAGGTCCTAGGCCTCAACACTGAGGCCTGGGCATAAACACGAGGACCTAGACATCAAAAATGGGTCCTGGGAATCAACCACAGACAGCAGACATCAGCCATCATCATTGGGCCCTAGGCGTCAACTACTCAACACTGGGCCTTAGGCCTCAACACTGGGACCTGGGCATCAACCAAGGGCCCTGGGCCTCAACCCTGGGATGCAGGCCTCAATCCCTCAACCCTGGGCCCTAGGTCTCAACACTGGGACCTGGGCATCAACCAGGGGCCCTGGACTTCAATGACTCAACCCTGGGCCCTAGGCCTGAACCCCTCAACTCTGTTTCCTAGGCCTCAACACTGGGCACTGGGTCTCAACACTGGGACCTGGCTTCAACCATGGGCCCTAGGCTCAACCCCTCAACCCTGGGTCGTAGGACTCAACCTGTCAACACTGGGTCCTAGGCCCCAAAACTGGGCACTGGGCGTCAACCCCTCAACTCCAGGTCCTAGGCCTCAACACTGAGCTCTGGGCCTAAACACTGGGACCTGGACATCAACCATTGGCCCTGGGCATCAACCATAGACCTCAAGCCTCACCCATCACCACTGGGCCCTAGGCGTCAAACCCTCAACACTGGGCCATAGGCCTCAACACTCAGACCTGGGCATCAACCACAGGCCCTGGGCCTCAACCCTGGGATGCAGGCCTCAACCCCTCAACCCTGGGCCCTAGGTCTCAACACTGGGACCTGGGCATCAACCAAGGGCCCTGGACCTCAATGCCTCGACCCTGGGCCCGAGGCCTGAACCCCTCAACCCTGTTTCATAGGCCTCAACACTGGGCACTTGGTCTCAACCCTGGGACCTGGGCTTCAACCATGGGCCCTGGGCCTCAATACTAGAACCTGGGCGTCAACCATGGGCCCTAGGCGTCAACCACTAAACACTGGGTCCTACGCTTCAATCTCTCAACACTGGGTCCTGGGCCCCAACACTGGTTCCTGGGCTTCAACACTTGCATCCAGAAACCAACCAGGGGCCCTGGGCCTCAAACCCTCAACCTCAGACCCTAGGCCTCAACACTGAGTCTTGGGACTAAACGCTGAGAGCTGGACATGAACCACAGGCCCTGGCCATAAACCATAGATTGAGGCCTCACCCATCACCACTGGGCCTTAGGGGTCAAACCTTCAACACAGGGCCCTAGGCTTCAACACTGGGACCTGGGCATCAACCAATGGCCCTGGGCCTCAACCCCTCAACCCCGGGTCCTAGGCCTCAACACTGAGTCCTGGGCCTCAACACTGGGACCTGAGCCTCAACACCGAGACCTGGGCATCAACCATGAGCCCTAGGCCTCAACCCCACAACACTGGGTCCTAAGCCTCAACATATCAACACTCTGTCCTAGGCTGCAACCGTGAGCCCTGGGCCTAAACATTGGGAACTGGACATCAACCATGGGCCCTGGGCATCAACCATAGACCACAGGCCTCACCCATCACAAATGGGCCCTAGGTTTCAAACCCTCAACACTGGTTCCTGGGCTTCAACATTTGGATCCAGAAACCAACCAGAGGCCCTGGGCCTCAAACCCTGAACCCCGGATCCTAGGCCTCAACACTAAGCCATGTCCCTAAACACTGGGACCTGGACATCAACCATAGGCCCTGGGCATCAACCAGAGACAGCAGGACTCACCTATCACCACTGGGCCCTAGGCATCAAACACTCAACACTGGGCCATAGGTCTCAACACTGGGAACTGGGCATCAACCATGGGCCCTGGGCCTCAAACCCTCAAATGCGGGTCCTTAACATGGCATCAACATGGGTCCTAGGCCTCAACACTGAGCCCTGAGCCTGAACACTGGGACATGGACATCAACCATGGCACCTGGTCATCAACCATAGATCTCAGGACTCACACATCACCACTGGGCCCTCGGCATCAAACCCTCAACACTGGGCCATAAGCCTCAACACTGGGACCTGGGCATCAACCAAGGGCCCTGGGCCTCAACCCTGGGATGCAGGCCTCAATCCCTCAACCCTGGGCCCTAGGCCTCAACCTGCCAACCCTGCGCCCTAGGCCTCAATACTCAAACATGGGCATCAACCAAGGGCACTGGGCCCCAACCCATCAACCCTGTGCACTAGGACTCTACACTGGGCCTTGGGCCTCAACACTGTGACCTAAGCCTCCACACTGAGTCCTGGGCATCAACCATGGGCCCTGGGCCTCAACCCCTCAACACTGGGTCCTAGGCCTCAACATCTCAACCCTGTGTCCTACTCCCCAACACTGAGCCCTGGGCCTAAACACTGGGACCTGGACATCAACCTCGGTCCCTCGGCATCAACCATAGACCGCAGGCCTCACGCATCACCACTGGGCCTCAGGTGTCAAACCCTCAACACTGGGCCCTACGCCTCAACACTGGGACCAGGGCATCAACCATGAGCCCTGGAACTCAACGCCCCAACCTCGGGTACTAGGCCTCAACACTGAACCTGGACATCACTGGAACCTGGACATCAACCATGGGTCCTGGGCATTAACCATAGACTGTAGGCCTCACCCATCACCACTGAACCCTAGGCAGCAATCCCTCAACAACAGGCCATAGGCCTCAACACTGGGAACTAGGCATCAACCAAGGGCCCTGGGCCTCAACCCTGGGATGCAGGCCTCAACCCCTCAGCCCTGGGCCCTAGGCCTCAACACTGAGACCTGGGCCTCAACCAAGGGCCCTAGGCCTCAACCCCTCAACCATGGGCCCTAGGCTTCAACTGCTAAACCCCGGGCCATGGGCCTCAACCTGCCAACCCTGGGCCCTAGGTCTCCACACTGGATCTGGGCATCAACCAAGGGCCCTGGACCTGAACCCCTCAACCCTGGGTCCTAGGCCTCAACACTGAGCCCTGGGTCTCAACACTGGGACCTGGGCATCAACCATGGGCGCTTGGCCTCGGTACTAGGACCTGAGCCTCAACACTTTGCCCTGGGCATCACCATGGGCCCTGGGATTCAGCCATGGGCCCCGGCCATTAACCAATAGTCCTGAGCCTCAACCGCTCAACTCTGCCCTAGTCCTCAATAATGGGCCCTGGGCATCATCCCCTCAACCCTGGTCCCTAGGCCTCAAACCCTAAACCCTGGGTCTTAGGCCTCAACACTGGGCCCTGGGCCTCAAAACTGGGACCTTAGCCTCAAGCCTGGGACCTGGGCATCACCTAATGGCCCTGGGTTTCAACACTGGGACCTTGGCATCAACTATGAGCCCTGGGCCTGAACCCTGGGCCGTAGGCCTCAAACCCTCAACACTGGGAATTAGGCCTCAATACTTAGACCTGGGCATCTACCCTGGACTGTAGGCCTCAACCCCTCAACACTGGGTCCTAGGCCTTAGCCATCGGCCCTGGGATTCAACCATGGGACCTGGCCATTAACCAATGGTCCTATGCCTCAACCCCTCAACTCTGTGCCCTAGTCCTCAACACTGGGCCCTGGGCATCCACCCCTCAACCTTGAGATGTAGGCCTCAATGCCTCAACCCTCCGTCCTAGGAGTGCACACTGGCCCTAGGCCTCAACATTAGGACCTGGGAATCAACCATGGACCCAAGGCTACAACCACTCAACACTGGGCACTAGACCTCAACTGCTCAAGCTGTGTCCTGGCCCTCAACACTGGGGCTTGGATCTCAACACTGGGACCTGGGCATCAACCATGGACCCTGGAATTCATCCATGGGCCCAGGTCACCAACCAATGGCCCTGGGCCTCAATCCCTCAACACTGGGCCTCAATACTGGGAGGTGGGCAATAACCATGAACCCCAGGCATCACCCCTCAACACTGGACACCAAGCCTCAACCATTCAACCCTTGTTCAAAGGCCTCTACACTGGGCCCTAGGCCTCAACATTGGGAACTAAGCCTCAACACTGGGAGCTGGGCATCAATCATGGACCCTGGGCCTCAACCACTCAAAAACGGGTCCTAGGTCTCAACCTCTCAAAACTGGGTCCTAGGCCCCAACACTGGGCCCTGGGCCTCAACCCCTCAAAAACGGGTCCTAGGCCTCAACCCCTCAAAACTGGGTCCTAGGCCCCAACACTGGGCACTGGGCATCAACCCCTCAACTCCGGGTCCTAGGCCTCAACACTGAGCCCTGGGCCTAAACACTGGGACCTGGACATCAACCATGGGCACAGGGCATCAACCATAGACTGCAGGCCACACCCATCACCACTGGGCCCTAGGCGTCAAACCCTCAACACTGGCCCTAGGCCTCAACATTGGGACCTGAGCATCAACCAAGGGTGCTGGGCCTCCACCCCTCAACCCTGGACCTAGGCCTCAACACTGGGCCCTGGGTCTCAACACTGGGTCCTGGGCATAAACCATGGGCCCTAGGATTCAACCATGGGCCCAGGGCAACATCCAATGGCCCTGAGTCTAAATCCATCAACACTGTGCCTCAATATTAGGACCTGGGCAACAACCATGGGCCCTGGGCATTACCCCTCAACATTGTGCCCTAGGCCTCAACTCTTCAACCCTGGGTCCTATTCCTCTACACTGGGCCCTGGGCCTCAACACTGGAACCTGAGGCTCAACACTGGGACATATGCATCAACCACAGGCCCTAGGCCTCAACCCTCAACACTGGGCCCTAGGAATCAAAACCTGGAACCTGGAGCCGGGGTGGGGGGGGGGGGGGCAAGGGAGGGTAGCGCATGTCTGATACCCCAGCATCTTGGGAGGTCAAGGCAGGACGATCCCAAGTTCGAGACCAGAAGCAGTCTGTGAATCTTAGCTAGACCCTGTCTCAAAAAGTAAAAAACTGGGCTAGGGGTGCAGCTCAGTGGTCCAGCACTTGCAAAGCATGCAGGCCCGAGGCCGTGGGTTCAAGCCCTAGTACCACAAAAAAAAAAAAAAAAAACTGGAACCTGGGCAATAATCATGGGCCCTGGGCCTCAACCCTGGGCTGTAGACCTCAACCACTCAACACTGGGCCCTAGGCCTCTACCCCTCAACTCTGGACCCTAGACATCAACATTGGGACCTAGGCATCAACCATGGGCTCTGGGTCTCAACTCTGGGCTATAGACCTTAACCCCTCAACACTGGGCCCTAGGCCTCAACCCCTCAACCCTCAGCCCTACATCTAGCCCTATCTAAACCTGTACTACCTGCACTAAAATGTCTGCCTGTGGTAAGTTTGAAGCTACCAAGAAAACTTACTGGGCCCCACCCAATACCTGAATTCATATCCTGGGCCTCACCTTCATTAGGCATTTAGTACAAAGTGCTTACAATAGTATATATGTCTCTTACAACTCATAAGGGCCTCTCTCAGAACCTGACAATCTCCTGTGAAACACAAACCATCAAGAAAGAAATGGCTCTGTATTCAAGTCTCTTCAGGAAGACTTAAGCCTTCCCTACAAACCCTGTAGACAGCCGGGAGTGGTGGTGCGCGCCTTTAATCCCAGCGGCTCTGGGTGGGAGGGGAAGAGTGACATAGCACCTCAGGATAGGCAGGAAGCAGGTACATGCAGGTTTCTGATAGGCTGGAACAGGGAAAAGGAAGTAGTCAGCTGTTTCCGGGTCCTAGGTCACAGGGACGGCGCCTGAGAGAAAACTCAGTTTCAACACAACCCATGGTAGAAGTTCAGGAGAGAGGAAAAGGGATTGAGGAAACCGCTCACCTAACGCTCCAGCCCGTGAGCCCAAGGTCCATGCAGTGCTGAAGCTGCCTCAGACAAGTCGGCTGGGTTTCGGGGCTGCACTGTGGGCAGGACATGAGGCGGCAGAAAAGCAGCTGCAAAGCACAGTCTGTGACTGAACGTCTAGCAAGCCGTCTAGCGAGCCTCGGTCCAGTCAAGGAGCCTGGGTTTTGAGAAGAAAGGTCAAACACCAGCACCACGCGAACGCCTTTGTTCCCGAGAAGCTGCCAAGGCTGCTTATGACAAATGAGGGAGTGGCAGCAGGGAGAGGAAGGGGTGAAGCTTTTGTGGGCTCTGGGTGGGAGGGGGAAGGCGTGAGTGACGTGGCACATAAGGATAGGCAGGAAGCGGGTACATGCAGGTTTCTGATAGGCTGGAAGAGGAAAAAGGAAGTAGTCAGCTGTTGCAGGGTCCTAGCGCACCCAGTGCCTGAGAGAAAACCTCAGTTTCAACACAACCCGCAAGGTAGAAGTTCAGGAGAGAGGAAAAGGAATTGAGGAAACCGCTCACCTAACCCTCCAGCCCCTGTGCCCAAGGTCCAAACAGTGCTGAAGCTGCGTCAGACGAGTAGCCTGGGTTTCGGGGCTGCACTGTGGGCGGGACATGAGGCAGCAGAAAATCGGCTGCAAAGCACAGTCTGTGACTGAACGTCTAGCAAGCCTCGGTCCAGTCAAAGAGCCTGGGTTTTGAGAAGAAAGGTCTTACACCAGCACCATGGGGACAGCTTTGTTTCTGAGAAACTGCCAAGGCTGCTTCTGAAAACAGAGAGTGGCAGCAGGGAGAGGAAGGGGTGAGGCTTTTATGGGCTCTAGGAGGGAGGGGGGAAGAGGTGATTGACATGTCAGATCGGGATAGGTGGGAAGCGGGAGCATGGACTGTTCCCATAGGCTGAAAGAGGGAAAAGGAAGTAATCATTGGTTGCTGGGCCCTGTTCAGATTTTCAGTCAGGTTTTCTCTCAGGCTTTTTTTCTTTCTTTCTTTCTTTTTGGTGGTACTAGGGGTTGAACCCAGGGTCTCGCGCTTGCATGCTTTGCGAGTGCTAGACCACTGAGCTGCACCCCCAGCCCATTTTTTTACTTTTTGAGACAGGGTCTCGCTGTTACACAGACTGCCTCTGGTCTCGAACTTGCGATCCTCCTGCCTCCGCCTCCTGAGCTGCTGGGATTACAGGCCTATGCCACTACACCCGGCTTTTTGGCGGGCTTTTTGAGGACTGGGACATACTCAGTAGAAGAATGCATCACTTTACCGGAAGGTGCCTGTAACAGGTCCTGTGTAATGTGGGAGATTCTGGGTAATGTGGCCATCCTCCTGGCATCGCCCTGTCCTCAGACTCAGGTACCTGCGGGCCTGAGACTTCTAGGCAGTAGCCCATGCAGCATTCACACTGTGCCATGCCCCGCACTATTGTCAGTGTTCCTCTTGTATTCATGAGCTTTTCAATGGTGGATTGTTTCGGGAGTGGGTTGCCAGGTCTTTCTTGCTAGCCTGCAGCACCAGGTATTCCTAGATGGTATCCCATCCATGAAGTAACCACACCAACCCTGAGTGGCTTCTGAGATCAGGCAGGAGCAGATGCCAGGGTACTATGTCTGCGTAAGTTCGCAAGACCCTAACTCAAAAATAGAAAATAAAAAAATGGACTGGGGGTGCAGCACAGTGGTAGAGCACTTGCAAAGTATGTGTCAGGCCCTGTGTTCAGCCCTCAAATACTACACATACACACAAAATAAATAAATAAATAAATAAACCCCTGGTATTTGAAATGGTAAACTATAAATGAATCCTGTTGTTTATTTAATATTAATGGAAATGTTGTTTTTTGGTTGTTATTGATAAATGTACCAAGGTAATGTAATATGTTAACACCTGGAGAAGCTAGGTAAGAAATATATGGATACACCATACCTTTGAAACACTTATTGCAAATTTTCCAAAAATATATTTATTTTTACTCCAGACATGAAATGCCTCTTTGATGTTTTTTCCCTCATCTACACTGCTTTTGTTTATTTATTTATTTATTTATGGTTCTTGGGTGCAAGGCCTCACACAAACTTTGCATGCACTCTATCAATGAAATGTACCCCCAGCCCATTTATTTATTTATATTTTGAGACTACATTGAGAGTCAATCTTACCCCACAAATAATTGCTATCATCAATAAGCAAAAAGCAACAAATATTTGTGAAGATGTCAGGAAAAAGGAATCATTATTCACTGCTGCTGGGAATGAAACTCAGTCTAACCACTATGGATCAGTGTGGAGGCTTCTCAAACTATTTAAAATAGAACTACCATCCATAATTTCATTTAAAAGTGGTGATTTTATATTACTGAAATATTATTTTAAATTGTTTTTCAACTTCTGGAGATATGTGACATAATGCAAACTTTTCTGGAATGTCTGGAATGTGACTAGAGTTTTCTTTTCTCTCTGTCTCTCTCTCTCTCTCCCTCTCTCCGTCTCTCCAGTACTGGAGGGTTGAACTCATGGCCTCAAACAAGCTTGGCACATGCTCTACCCCGGAGCCACACTCCTGGCACCTTGTTTATTTTTTATCTTCAGACAAGGTCTCACTAAGTCACACAGGCTGCCTCTGGCCTCAAACCTGTATTCCTCTTGCCTCTGCCTCGCAAATTCCTGGGATTACAGGTGTGTGGCACTGAGAGCTTTTATAGATCTACCACTTGCTGTGTACATTTAGATGAGTCTCTGAAATGTTCTAAACTTCTTCTTTTCAACTCTAAAGTGAAGATAATACCATCATAGGGATGTTTGTGTTTCCATAATTAGGGCCCAACCAAATAATAGTAGTTTTCATGTTGACATTTTAATTTAGGAACTGGGTGGTGGTTTAGGTAACCTGTGGAAAGAGCAGATACAGGAACAGACATATATGTACTTGGTGTGCATTGTACTGAGCTCTTTAACTGTTATCTCATTTTGTTCTCCCATTAATCCCAAGTAGGCACTGTTCTTATTGTCTATTTATGGATGAGGAAATTGAGTCACAGAGAAGTTACCATTACTGTTAAGGGTAAAGCCAGGATCTGAAGCCAGACAGTCCAACTCCAGAGCCTGTGCCCTTCTCTAGAACACCCCAATATCCAGACATGTTCAGGGGCCTTTGGATGGAGTTCATGGAGGACAGAGCCTCTTTTTCCAGGATTGAATTTTCAAGCTGATTGACCAGTCTGATTATTGGGAGTGGTTCCAGGAAATCTCAGTAGGATTTTGCTCACTTTTGGTCCTCAGATTAAAGGTTAACCAGAGATACAATAACTTCGTACAGTTGAACTTAAAATTTACTGCAGCACAAAGCAACTTCATGTTAAAACCTAGGTTGTTGTTGTTAGGTGCTGTCGAGTCGTGTCCGACTCATAGCAACCCTTACAGGGTTTTCAATGGCAGATTGTTTCGGGATTGGTTTGGGAGTGGATTGCCACGTCCATCTCCCATTTTTGCGGTGCCGGGAATTGAACTCAGGACCTCAGAGACTGCAGAGCAGCGCTCTACCGGCTGAGCTAAATCCCAGCCCAAAACCTAGGTATGTACCCTAATTTGTGGCTTATGGGTAGGCTCAGATGCCAAGCACCCTGCACTTTTTTAATTGAAGAAACTGAATCTGGAGTATGGAAAGGGTAAGAGTGAGGAGGAAGGATGCCACCTGAGTGTCTCACTGACGTCACATTTAACTTCTGGCTTTTCCCAGTTTGTGGCACTTGAGCAGGAACTAAGGAAGTCTGTGTTGTTTTTCCTTCAAATTTAAAGCAAGTAATTTGGGTTATCGTACTGCTAATGTGTAAATCCCTTAAGAGTCCTAAATGTTTAGTAGTGCTTTGTGTCCTTTGTATGTGGTAGATGTTACATGAATGTTGGGTAGGTCAGTTCATAAAGACTGTAACTTAATGAAAATATTAGTTGACCTACTCCCTTATTTCCAGTTTCTTACTGGATTTTAAAAAATACACAGTTGGGCACTGTGGCTCATGCCTGTAATCCCATCAACCTGGAGCTGAGGCAGGAGGGTCATAACTTTGAGGCCAGAGGTACCCTGTGCAATTTAGCAAGGCCCTGTCTCAAAAATACTTGTAACTATCAGCAACCTGAGACAATGGATTTTCCAGTTGGGTTAAAAATAATGAGAGAATTGTACTGCTACATTTTGAATAATAGTATAAATCTGTGGATTACTTAGCAAAGAAAACACAATCATCTCTGATGGTCTTAATCACAACTACCCTGGTTATCCTCCATGTGTCTGTCAGCTTGTCATGCTGGGGATGGGGGAATGCATGTTGCTATGATGCTGAAAGCTATTCCACTGATGTCTCAGATACCAGCAGGGCTGCCTGTAATGGATAGGTTTCAGTTGAGCTTCCAGACTAAGATAGAATAAGGAGAAGGACCTGGCAGCCTACTCCTGAAACAATCAACCTTTAAAAACTCTATGAATAGCAGAGAATCATTGTCAAATATAGTGCTGGGCATGGCACAGTATTGGGTAGTATTTCGTTCTGTTGTACATAGTGTCGCCATGAGTTGGACCTGACTTGATGGCACCTAACAACAACAACAACAACCATTTGATCCAGCCATACCACTTCTGTGTACAGATCAAAAAGAATAAAAGTCAGCTCTCTATTGAGATACCTGCATGCCCATGTTGATTGCAGCGCTGTTTACAATAGTCAAATTATGTAATCAGCCTAGGTTGCCATCAGTGGATGAATGGATAAAGAAAGCATGGTATATGTACACAATGGAGTATTACTCAGCCATAAAGGAGGATGAAATTCTGTCATTAGCAGGAAAAAAATGGATAGAACTGGAGATGATTGTGTGAAATGAAACTAGCCAGTCCCACAAAGACAAGAGCTTTTCTCTCACATTTGGAATAAGGGGGACATAAAAGTAAAAGAGGGACTACTAGGGATGTGGAAAGGGAAGGGGAAAAGGGAAGAAGGAATGAGAAAGAGTGTTTACAGAGGGTGAATATGATCAGAGCACATTATATGCACATATGGAAAAGTCATAATGAAACTCCCTACCTTGTACATGAAGGTATGAAGGTCTCTGGCTGACCACATTTCTTTAAGAACCAAGCTCTTCCCCAGGGGCTATAGCTGGGATCCTTGCTTCTTTGTCAAAATTATTGAAGCCTTGAAGATACAAACTTTTGTAGAGTCAGAAAGGAAAAGTCAAAATAACCAGAAGCAGCACAGTCATCGCTAGCAGGCCAAACAAGGACAGAAGCCCAGCTAGACCGAGTAGGTGGCCCCGTGGTGTCCAGCTCTGAGCCCTGGTGATACCATCAGCACCTCTCTCCCTCTAGCTGCCTGGAGTGCAGGGCACTGGCAGGCCAGGGGTCTGGGCCCCAGGACCTGTGGACTGAGCTGGACCTGAAGCTCAGCCCTGAGCCAACCAGCTGTCCTGGATGGCCCTGGACTGGCCCTTTAGAATGAAAAGGTGGAAGTAAGGGGTTCACAGAAAACACAGACTTTAGTTAGCAAGAGTGTATCTGTGTCTTTTTATTATGACCTTGACATGAGATATCAGAGATGTGTGGCCCCCAGCTCAGGCAAGTACAGGCTGGATGCAGGTGGAATCTTCCTGCAAATCTCTTCTCTTTCTTCAAAATTTATGTGTAAATGTTAATGTACTCTAAAACCATTTAAGTCTTGTTGTTGTTGTTAGGTGCCGTCGAGTCGGTATCCGACTCATAGTGACCCTCATAGAGTTTTCAATGGCTGACTGTATCGGGATTGCCTTGGGAGTAGATTGCCAGGTCCTTCTCCCATTTTTGCGGTGCTGGGAATTGAACTCGGGACCTCAGAGACTGCAGCACAACGCTCTACCAACTGAGCTAAATCCCAGTCGTATTTTATCTAAAAACCTATTTGGCTAAATACTCATAGTGTTAACCAGGCTGGGGTTTAGCTCAGTTGGTAGAGCTCTGCTCTGCATTCTCTTAGGAGCCAGGTTTGATCCCCAGCAATGCAAAAACAGGAAAAGAATGTGGCAGCCCACTCCCAAAGCAATCCCAAAACAATCAGCCCTTAAAAACCCTAGGAGGGTTGCTATGAGTCAGACTGACTCGTTGACACTTAACAATCTCACTTACCTTTTTTTTCCTATGCTGTGGCAATTTTCTGAGTTTACACTCTTAAAAAATGGTCACTTTATAACAGAAATTGACATTTTAAAATTTCAATTTCAACTCATAGCTAAACATTCTCAAAAGAGTGAAATGACTTTGTAAAAAAAGTTATGATTGTAAATTGACTCATTGTAACTGGAAACATTCCCAAGAATCTTTATGTTGATTTTCTTTGTGTGTATAACATTTACTAGTAATAGAATAAAATACTTTCCATTCGTAAAAAAAATTCATAGTAAAAAGTAAACAGAATTTGTGACTACAGTGATTTAGTGATTCTTCATGATGCTTTCTAAAACAGAACAGTTTAGAGTATTGAAAGTCAGTTTCCTCAATGATGCTCTGCAAAAAATATTGAAAATAGAGACAAAAAATAGCAGCATAGACTATGAGTGATTTTACATGTTGCTCTGTTTTATGAGTAATGATAATTTACCCTTTAGAAAACACCAAGGATTATTAGAAGCCCAAATTCTTGACTGTTTCCAAATTTAGTTGAACTTGTAAGTAATTTTATTGTCAATACAGCTAGTCATGAAGTTAAAAATAATTTAAAAATTTATTTACACTTTATTTATGGAATTAAATCGAAAATGAATAATTAACAATCCTAGGAAAACTTGTTAGTTGAGAATATCAGACTCAGAATAGTCTTTACAATGGACCATATGAGAAATTAAGACCGTTGTGAACAGATGTCACATCATAAAGTATGTTCATATCAAATACAGTGTCAAAACAACAGAAAAAGCTTTATTGACCTTTGCAAAGAAAGAGAAAATGGCATAGGAAACTTTCTCTAGCTTAGGAAATTGTGAATACATTTAAACACATCACTGACAAAACTGCTCCAGGCCAGACAGATAGCAATAGACAAGTACAGCAGGTGGAGGAAAAGGTAGAAGCCATTATGTTGACTTTCTCCAAATGGTTAAACTAAATCTACACTTGATTCAGCTCAGAATCTTAGCATGTCTAATTTCTGCTTCTGCCAAATATAACCTTTTAAAATTTGGTAAAAAGTATATGTACTCTTTTATGAATTCAGCAAACATGAGGTTCTCAATTGCATTCTAAAAACTGTCTTATAAACACAACAAGCTGCAGACATTAAGATAAAATGCAATTGAGGCACTTCCCACACCAGGTGATATTACTAAACAGGAATATATACCAATGTTATTTCAAAAGAAGAAATTAAAATTACTGAAATCAAAGGCACTTTGGTATTTTATTAAAAGATGTTTTAGAGCCAAGTGCAGGGGTGCACTCCTGGAATCCCTGGTCTCTGTCCCCTCCACTTCCTGGCTCCTGCCTTGGCTGTCCTGGCTACTCCAACCTCTGTAACCTTGGAAGTGAGAGCCAGAAGGGGTGTGTGTAAATGCACAGGTACGCGTATACTGTGGGTGCACAAATGTGCCCATGTGTGTGCACATGTGCTGTGGGTGCATGTGTTTGTGCATGCAGGTGCCCGTGTGCATATATGCTGTAGGTGCATGAGTGTGTGTGCATGAATGTGCCTGTGTGCGTACGTGTGTGCTGTGGGTATGCGTGCATGTGCGTGTGTGTGTGCATGCCTACACCCATGCATGCATGTGTGCTGTGGGGTATGTGTGTTTATGAATGTGCCATATGCATACATGGGTGCTGTGGGTGCATGTGTTACACATCCATGGGTGCATGGGTATCAGGGGTGTGTGTGCCTGTTGGTGTGAGAGGGTGGTGTGTGCGTGTGTGTATGCACCTGCATATGTGTACCTGTACTGTGTGTGCATGTGTGAGTGTGTCCACTTGGGTGCCACTCAGAAGGAATGCACCCTCTCTCTCTACAGAGAAGCAAAAATGTAAAAACAAACACCTTCCTATTTCAAAAGATGATGAAGAGTGTGACGTATTTTTTTTATTGAAATCCACACACTCTGCAAGATCTAACCCAGCTCAGGGGGACAGAGGGCCAAACTCCAGCCCAAAAGAGGGGCCTTCCTCCTCCAGGACCTGAAAAGGCTGAAGTCAAGCCTCCCTGCCCCCCCCCCCACCACCACCAGCAGAATTGCCTGAAACAAGCTGAGGTTTGCTCAGTAGGAAGAACTGAGCAAGAGGAGGTGTGGAGCAGGAGCCAAGCCCCAGATGTTTGGGGCATGGATTTTTCTGTCTGTGGAGGGAGAGCTCAGCCTGGATCTGATGCTGCACCTGAGGTGAGGACAGGGCTGACTGAGGCGTCCCCAGGGCATGGTGATGAGGGGCCAGACTCAGAAGAAGAGAACCAAGGCTCATAGTCCTGCCAGTTCTCTTCTAGCCTCCCACCATCCCTCACCTTATCTGAGCCCCATGTTCCCAGGGGTATTTCAACTCAGACCCCCAAATGCCACACCCACTGTCCTGGCCCCTCCCCTGATCAAGGTCCCTGTTTCTCCAGGGTTCCTCCCCTATGAATTGAGAATAATCTCAGTACTGATGTGATTAGCAAGGTGGACTGTGAGAAGAGAATGGCAGCTTGGGAGAGAGACACCTGTGTGTCCACCTTCTAGGGCTGCCTTAACAAGGCATTGCACATGGTGTGGATCAAATAGAACATACCATCTCAGCATTCTAGAGGCTTCAGTTCCAAAATCAAGAAATCAGCAGGACATGCTCCATCTGAAGCCAGCTGGGGATGGTCTCCCTGAACTCTTCCAGTGTCTGGTGGCAGCTAATAACCTTTGGTGTGTGCCTTGGCTTGCTTGTTAGAGAAAAAGTTTCCAATGATACTTAAAGCATGAGAAAAGAAACTTTACTGAAGATCATTAAAATAGGTGTAGAAGCTGGGTGCTGTGAGGCATGCCTGTCAGCCCAGCCACTTGAGAGGCTGAGACAGGAAGAGGCAGGAAGGCTAGAGGCAGCCTGTACAACTTATGGGGACCCTGTCTCAAAATGTAAAAAAGGGGAGGGTACTGGGGTACAGCTCAGTGGTAGAGCACTTGCCTAGCATGCACAAGGCCCTGAGTTCAACCTCTGAGTACTGAAAAATAACAATAAAAAAACCAGAAACCATTGCACCATGGTCTTGGAGAGGGGAAGGGAGACTGGGCTCAACTCCAAACATGGGGTGGGCAAGTGGACATTCACAGCCAAGGAGCATGTTAGGGGCATGTCTACAAGATCCTCCCCCTCCAGACACAGACACATTCTGTACCTAGACCTGTCTTATTCAAAGGCAATGAGGCCTCACAGCCCTGTGTTCCTATGGGTGCTAGCTCTCCAGCCCTGGGTTGCTTCACAGTGGCCTTTGAAAGATAACCCACCTGACATACACCATGAGGCCAAGATCCTGATGTTTAGCAACTCCGTGTCCTGAGTGTCTGGGCCACCCTCCCCCTCGTCCATGTGCACAGCACTCAGGGATGGTCCTGGTGGCTGTGGCTATCTATACACCTTGACCCCAGCACAGGGGACCCAGGCTATGTCTGAACTCCCAATGCTATGTCACCCTCCTAAGGCCTGACAGGTTCACACAAGAGTAAGAAATGAGACAGATTCCAGGAGCAACTTAAAAATAAACCTCCCATTGCAGAGAGACTTGGTACAAGATGTATGCCTCACCCTCCCATTGAAAACACAACCCCCAGTGTTCTGAACAGGATGGGGCCACTGGCCCCCAGGCAGCTTCAGCAACCCAGCCTCCCTGGGGTCTGTGTGGACAGAGCGTGGGTCAGGACTCAGGGCACAGTGCTGGTAGGTCCACAGGACCACAGGCAGTGGACTGGCTGGGCTTCCTACAGGGCCAGGAACCTGTGTCTGTACATGCACTTGGCACCAAAGGGCAAGTGGGAGCTCAGGTCCCCATGGGGTGAGGGGAGGGTCAGGGGGTGTCCAGATGGAGAGAAACCAGGAGTCAGAGGGGAAGGAGTCCAGACCCACATCCCATACTTTGTCTCTCAAGCTGACCACAGGCTCCACGGCAGGCTCAAGTGCCCAGGTGGACAGGTGAGTGACCTCGCTCCCACCTGCCTTACAAACCCAGATCCCTGCACACACAGGCCAGCTTCAGCAGGCCTTCTGGAGAGTGAGATGACCCTGTGTGCTGACTCATCTTAACCTGAGAGCTGGCTATGTGCCGAGAGGACGGGGGCCATCTGGGAAGGCTCCTCTGCAGTGAGGGCCAGTCCTCAGGCCAGGGCAGAGGGTGTCCAGATGGAGAGAAACCAGGAATCAGAGGGGAAGGAGTCCAGACCCACATCCCATGCTTTGTCTCTCAAGCTGACCACAGGCTCCACGGCAGGCTCAAGTGCCCAGGTGGACAGGTGAGTGCCCTCACTCCCACCTGCCTTACAAACCCAGATGCCTGCACACAGAGGCCAGCTTCAGCAGGCCCTCAGAGAATGAGGTGACCCTGTGTGCTGATTCATCTTAACCTGAGAGCTGGCTATGTGCAGAGAGGACAGGGGCCCTCCCAGAGGGCCTCCTCTGCAGTGAGGGCCAGTCCTCAGGCCAGGGCAGAACCTTTGGCCTCTCTGTCCAGCACCTGATGTCACTAGAACTCCATGAACAGAAGCAGCATTCCTTCATCCTCCCTGGGTCTCCCTTGATCTCAGGCTGGTGCCAAGACACCAGCACCATCCCCATTTTTAACATGCGCTGCCGATTTTCTGTTAACTGGTTCCAATTCACTCACAGCCCTTGCTGACCAGGGCCCAGCAGTATATTCAACAACAGGGTGGAAGCC
Organism: Pedetes capensis; assembly: GCA_007922755.1. NCBI lineage: Eukaryota > Metazoa > Chordata > Mammalia > Rodentia > Pedetidae > Pedetes > Pedetes capensis. Next base: position 45,713 of record VMDO01004021.1, on the reverse strand, counting down.
CTGCTCAGGAGAAACCTGCAGGCTCCAGACAGGCGGGAAGGACCTCCGGCCCCACCTGCACCTCTGCGTGGTTTCTCACGCTGGGTCTCTCCTAGGCAAGACCCAGCAGAGTCCTGGAGAGGCCCTGCTGAGGACATTCTCCTCACCCGAAACCAGCCAGTGGGTAACCCTGGCTCACACCCTACATCTTCCAGGACCCCTTTTGCACCAGGCAGTGTTCTCAGTTGCCAGCAACAGAAGGTGACTCTTAAACGACCTCATCGGAATGATGTGGAAAAGCTCAGGTTTACAGAATCTGTACTGGTGGGCTGGGGAGGAGAGGAATTAGGGCAGCCGAGGATCCAAGGAGCAGGAATCAATGGATAAACTCTCCACCATCATGTTCCTCTGCTCAGGATTCAAATCCAGCCAGGTACAGTGGTCCCAGCCACTTGGGAGCCTGAGGTGAAAGGCTCACTTCAGCCCAGGAGTTGGAGACCAGTCTGGACAATGCAGAAAGACTGGAGAGAGAGGGAGAGAGAAAGGGAGAAGAGGAAGAAAGGGAGAGGGAGAGGGGAAGAGGGAGAGGGGAGAGAGAGAGATGGGGGAAAGAGGGAGAGAGAGAGAAGAGACAAGAGAGAGAGGGAGGGAGGGAAAAGAAGGGGAGGGGGGGGGAGGAAGGGGGAGAAAGGGAGAAAAAGGGAGGAGAGGGGGGAAAAGGAGAGGAAGGGAGAAGGATGGAGGGGGAAGGGACAGGGAGAGGGAGGGAGAGGGAGAGAGAGAGCCAAACCCTAGGAAGAGAGTGTGAATGGCCTCCTTTGGGTAGCACACACCCTTGGGCTGCAGCAGTTTGAGGGACTCATCAAGGCCTATGCAACTGCTGGAGGCAACCTCATGAGAAGTTTACAACCAGGAGGAAGAAGGATGCCAAGCAGATCAGGCCTAGGCCACCGCCTTCTCTCCTTCTCTCAAGCCTCAGACACGCACTGCCGCTTACCCTCATGATGGCCTCTCACCCACCTGCCTTCCTAGGGCTGTCATTTAAATTTTGTGCAGCAAAATCACTGTCTTAGTCACTGCCACATGTGCTGCAGAGAACATGTATCATCTTCCCGCAGTCTGTAACCTCTTTGGAGGAAGAGCTGGGACTCTCTGCACTGCAATTTTACTCAGAGCCCCACTGTGCACCTTAGGGAGTGGTTGAGGGGCCAGCTGCATGTTGAGGAGAGGAACAAGACACAAAGACAGTGACGACTCCAGGTAAGTGGGAAGCCTTTTCCCCCGGGACACATCTATCCCCAGGTGGGAAGCTCAAGAGATCAGAGAGAATCTGAGCAGTCTCAGCTCAAGGCTGGCTCTTCTGGTCAGGCTCCACCAGTTTCCTACCAATTTACATAAGCTTCCAGAACTGTTCCTGTCATTAAATCTCTTTTTAGGCTCTTTACCCTCTTATTTCTTGTTAAGGGACATTAAGAAAAACACCAACATTCCCCCTGCTACCCTGCTTTGTGGGAAGGAACTTGGATAGGGACTCAGGTCATAGTATGTGGGGCCAGCTCTGCCCTTAACTGCTTAGCTGGTCATTCATTCATTCAACAGGCATCAAATATCTAATAAGTATGCAAATTTCTCCAATAAAATAAATCTGATATCTCTAAACAACTCATATTTGAACTAGAAAGATCAGTGCATTTAGTTAATATGTCTTAAGCATCTCCACACCCTTTCTTTTTCTGTCATGCAGAGGTGGGTACTTTAACCTGGCCCCATGGTGCATGCCTGTAACTGGAGAGGCTGAGACAGGATTATAAATTGGAGGCCACAGGCAGCCTGCGCAGCCTAGTGATACCGTGTCTCAAAACAAAAAATAGTAAAAAGGGGCTGCAGGTGCAGCTCACTTGTAGAGGAAAAAAACACGTAAATGAAAGCAAGCAGTGAGGCGTACGTCAGTCCCTCCCTGAGCCCAGCGAGGCTCGGGCACTGTGCCTTTTGTGCCTCAGGCCACCGGGCCTTTCATGCACCAGGCAGCTCTGAATTTCTCCTTTCTGTGTCCTGCAAGTTCTCCAAAGAAACAAACTCAATCCATAAAAATGAACTACAGCATGCTGTGACAAAATAGGCAGTCCAAGCCTAAATGAGGGGCACCTTGGTAGCCTAACTCCCACTAAAATATTGCATGGGAAAGTGCAAAATGTGGCAGCACTTGGTCATGGGTGCTGGAGGCTGCGGAACGGAAACTCTTTACTCTTCCTCTACCTCACATAAGCTCAGTCACCCTGAAGCCATGTGGGGTCTCCAAGAGGAGGTACTCACTGAGAACTCTGCCCCAGGTGTTCCCAAGTCCTGGTGAGTCCACAGGTGGGTCTGGAGGAGGAGGATGCTGGCCATCAGCCCCTGGGATCAGCTCATGGAAGGTGGATATTTCATGGGGTCTGGGAGGTAGCTCCAAGAGCCTCCTGTTGGCCTCCGTGAGTGTGAGCAGCGCACAGGACTCCGCTCACTGTTCCATGGTGGGTTTGTGCCCCTTCACAGCAGTCCTGGGGAATCTCAGAAATTAACTGTCCTGGTTGTTCCAGGCTATGATTTCTGAAATGAAGCAGATATACAGCCTAACATCCCACATCTGGATGGGAATGGGTGGAGATAAGAGAGTATGTGACCAATAGACCAAAGTCCACAGACTTCCTATATACCCTACATAACGTATAGGATACATTAGAATTTTAAAACTAAAATAAGAAACTGTTACAGACATTATCATTTACATACCACCAAAACAATGGGAGTTCTAAAAATCAATCTAAAAGTATTAAACTGCCAGAAAACCTTGAAATACAATTAAAAGAAATCAAGTGGAATATAATAAATAAGTGCAGAGATAATCCTTCTTTAGGATTCCACATAGTTAAGATGAAATTCTTTCAATAGCTGCACCATTATGCACATCATGCCTTCCACCAGTGGTCAGTGGAAATTCCTGATACAATTGCTATTTGTTGTTGTTGTTGTTAGATTTTATCGATTTTAATAGATGTGTAGTACCATCTTTCTTATTTATTTATTTATTTATTTATTTATGTTTGAGATAGGGTCTCACTCACTATGTAGCCCAGGCAGGCTTAAATTTTTTTTCTTTCATTTATCCTTATTGTATATTCTATTTGTGTGTGTGTGTGTGTGTGTGTGTGTGTGTGTGTGTGTGTGTGTGGTTTCAGTACTGATGGATTGAGCCCAGGGCCTTGCACATACTTTATAAGGACTCATCCACTGAGCTGCACTCCCCGCCCCTTTTATTTAAATCTTCAGACAGGGTCTAAGTTATGCAGGATGCCTCTGGCCTCTTACTTGTAACAATCCTGCCTCCACCCCGAGTCACTGGGATTAAAGGTGTGCACCACAACACCTGGCATCATCAGCATATATTAATTGTACAAACTAAGGGGTTTTATTATGACATTTCCATACAAGCATACACTGTACTTTTATCATATTCACCCACTATATTATTTTCTTACCCTTCTTCCTCCTTTTCTTTTCCCCTTCCACATCCCTAGTGGTCCCTCTTTAACTTTTGTGTCACCTCATGCTTCTCCAACTATTGCACAAAATAGAAAATGAAGGAATAATATCAAATTTATTCTATGAACACAGTATTACCCCGATTCCAAACCAGATAAAGACATAACAAAAAGGAACTGTAGGCCGATCTCCGTGATGAACATGGTAAAAGCACAGCATTCACACGTATGGGACACAGATGCAAACACCATCAATAAAATACTTGTGCACTGAATATAACAGCACATTAAAAATCCAAACTATGACATGTGCAAATCAACAAATGTTATACACCACATGACTATCTCAACAAATGCCTTTGACAAAGGTCAACACCCCTTCATGATAAGAGCTGTAAAGAAACTAGTAATATGCCAGAGATGGTAACCACATACCTGTAATTCTAGAACTTGGGAGGCTGAGGCAAGAGGATCATGAGTTCAAGGCCAGCTTAGGCTACAACCTAGTTCAAAAAGAAAGGAAGGAAGAAAGAAAGAAAGAAAAGGAAGGAAGGAAGGAGAAAATAAAAGAAACTAGGGATAGAAGAAACATACCTCAACATAATAAACACTGTATATGGTACACCTATCACCAACATTATACTAACTTGAGAAAAAACAAAGCATTTCTCTAAAATCAGAAAGGAGACAAGAATGTCTACTCTCCCCACTCTTACTCAGTACAGTGCTTGAATTCTTAGCCAAAGAAATGAGGCAACAGAAAGAAATAAAAGTGGTACAAATAGGAAAGGAAGAAGTCAAATTATCCATATTTTCAGAAGATATGACTCTAACTAAATGACCCTGAGGACTCCATCTGAAAACTTTTAGATCTGATAAACACTTTAAGCAAAGTAACCAGAAACAAAATCCACTTACAAAAGCCAGTAACTCTTCTATAGATCAACACATCATTCACAATAGCCTCAAAAGTAAGTAAATAAAACACCAAGGAATAAATCTAAACAATAAGGTGAAAGACCTTCACAATGAAAACTTCAAAACACTGAAGAAAGAAAGTGAAGAAGATACTAGAAGATAGAAAGAACTCCCATGTTCCTGGATAGGCAGTACTAATATGGTGAGACTGGAAAGCAACCTACAAATTCAACAAATCTCCATCAAATTTCCAATTACATTCTTCACACAAAAAAATTTATGTGTAAGCATAGAAGACTCTATATAGCCAAAGCAATCCTGAACCACTAGAAATGACAACTCCCTAAATCAGGGTCTATCAGTGTTACATTATACCATTATAGCATTATCTTTTTAATCTGGACCTGAATTTTCTGAGGTGTGAATCATCATAATCATTTTGCAAATAAGGATAGTAATTTATAACTTTTATTTATTTACTTAATGTAATTTAAGTTACTTGACTTAAGGTGAAAGAACCAGATATCCATCCTAAGTTTGCCTCATTCAAAAACTGGTATGTCTGCCAGGCGCGGTGGCGCACGCCTGTAATCCCAGTGGCTGGGGAGGCAGAGGCAGGAGGATCGCAAATTCGAGACCAGAGGCTGTCTGCATAATTTAGCGAGACCCTATCTCAAAAACTTAAAAAATAAAAAAAGGTACTGGGGGCGCAGCTCAGTGGTCCAGCACTTGCAAAGCATGCAGGCGCGAGGCCCTGGGTTCAGTCCCTAGTACCACAAAAAACAAACAAACAAAAAAAAAAACTGGTATGTCTTACCTGCATCTCTGTGTTCAGTGCAGCACTTTTCACAACAGCAAGGATATGGAATCAACCAAAGTGCCCATCAACAGAAGAATGGATAAAAAAACTATGATACATATACACAATGGAATACTACTCACCAATCAAAAAAATGAAATAATGTCATTTGCAGCAAAATGGATGAAATGGAGAAAATTATTTTAAGTGAATGAACACAAACCCAAAAAGAGAAATACCACATGTTCTCACTCAGATGTGAGAGCTGAATCAAAATTAAAAGGAAGGAAAAATTCCTATACAGAAATCAGAACATAATAGAAGACTAAAGTCAATGTAGAAGAGAAGGGGCAAGTTAGGGAGTGGAAAGAAGGAGGGAGGGATCTAGCAAAAAGAAGAGATGATGGGAGAAGAAAGGAGGAACAAGAAGGAGTGAGGAGTGAGAGAGAGGGCGACTTCAAAGTAAACAGCCCAACTTTAATAGTTCAGGAAATAATTATAGTAATCCCAAAAATACCAAAGCATGGTAATAATACAAATGGGTTAGATTATTCATGTAATACTACTGATGATGTAAAAAGGTAGATCACTATAAAAAAGTTTGGACCTTAAATATAATTGGGATGCAAGGGTATATAGAAACATAATCCCACAAAAAGACATGCAATGTAGAAGAGAGGCCTTTGGTGAGGACACGGAAGAAGGGGGAGGAGGTACACAAGAGGGTAAAGGAGATTTCTTTGCAATGTACAATGAAACACATATGTAGAAATGTCACAATAAAATGCATGTCAGAATGAAACACATTAAGTTGTACATTAAAAATTTCCAATAAAAAAACTGGTATGTCTCATACCAAGGTACTAATTCAGACACTCAGAGAATTATAGTATGTTCTGGGTCTCAGTCTTTAGAATCTACATTGGGAATGGAAGCTTTGTTCTTGGATAACTACTATTTTGTATATTACTACTGACATCCTCAAACAATCCAAATAATACCATGCTAATATGGCAGATGAAAACATAGATAAATGAAATACCAAATGTTTTGTTTGACACTTCATTCCAAATACTTTATACAGCTACCACATATGTGGGTGGAAGGACAATCTGGGAAGAATAAGGAGAGGTGATCGTGTGAGGGTGTGCACTGGGTATGTTGTGATTATGGACTTTACCAGTGAGTTCCAATGTTAATATCTTACAAAGACTCCCTTGGTGTAAATGACACACCCTTATGGAGAAGAGATTGTATATTATTGGTATAGTAAGGGCAAACCTTCACACATCTTACCCCAAGGACTCTTTGAAAACTAATGCTTGCCTTCTCTAAACAAATGACAGTGGAACCTTCTTACCTCCACTTCAAAATCTCAATGAAAAAGAAAAAAAAAAAAGGCCAACTGCAGTTTCCCAGAAGTCACCTTCCTTGGCATCTCTGAGCAGCCTCAAAGGCCCCAGCAAGAAATGATTCTATTTTGAATCATGCTCTGTGCCATAACCATCCTCCACAACTTCATCATCTTGTTCTTCTGTGGGGAGTCTCATCTCCATACCCCTGTGTACTTCATTCATAACCATGTTTCCATCTTGGAGCTCTGCTTCACCATAATCACTGTGCCCCAGAGGTTGTCAAAGTACTGTCAAGTGAGAAGAAAAAAAGAAAGTCATTTTCAGACATGCAAGCACTGGAAATTTTGCCTACTATGTATCTTCTTCACAAATCCCAGTCTTCAAACTGCCCCATTTACACTAAAATGAGGGTGGGTGGAGAAAGGTGAAGTCATGATATCCAGACAACAGGGGTCTAAAGGAGCGGGGGTAATGGTGAAGGGGTGCCCCAGGAGGAGAGACCTGCTGCCAAGTCTGAGGGTAAACAGGCTGGGCAAGGGGAGGAGTGTGGGGCATTGCCCTGCTGCTGGACTCACTCTGGCTATGAGCAAGGACCAGCAGCCAAAGACCCGTCTTCTGGTGAGGGGGAGCTGGGCACCCAGGAGCCACGATGCCCAGAAAGGAGGCTTATGCCCACGGCTGCTCTGAGAAGCCTTGAGAAAGGCAGGCTCAGAGGCTTCTGCCCAGGGCAGCTCCTTGCTTCTTTTCTTCCCATTGAAGACTCCAAGCGCTCTCCTCCAACAGCTCTTTATTTCTTCCTTGTCTGTCCTGGTCGATGGAATGGACTCAGACTGCTCCATGTACCGCCCTTATATACTCTTCTGGGGCTTACTGGGGACCAATCAGAGGTGGTCACCTCATACAGGTTTCATCCAATCAGAGGGGATATTCAAATTTGGTTTTGTAGAAGTAGCCAATCAGGGGTGGTTCCAGAATGGTCCAATCAGGAGCCGTTCTGGGGTTTGGAAACAGCCAATCAGTGTCGAGGGGCCAGAGGCAAGGGAATAGATGCCAGAGCCATCTTGGGGAGCTCGACGACCCTGAGTTCCAGGATGTAGGGCAAAGGTGACTTCCTAGGGAACAAGCCTCAGTCCTCCAAGGGAGTCTAGATAGGCCCTGGGGCAAACTGCCTCTCTAGGCAGTGCCCTACATCTCCCCCTTAATTTTTATTAAAAGGAGCCTCTGATTGGTCTTACATAACACTCTTGGTACATGGGGCAGTCGCACAGTGGGATACAATAAAGGCTTAAATAACAATAGGAACTATATACAACTATTTACAACTATTTACAAAATAATATCCCAAAGTTTTGTAAAGTCCTCCTTTTGGATTAATCTTCCATTTGATGTATACCATTGTCAAGGATGTCCTCTCTTGTCTGGTGTTATCTTCATTCCTGTCAATTTGTCCTCCATCACAGATCTTATTCTCCATCCCTTCCTTTGGTTCTTACAATCTTTCTGCCTCCTCTTCTGCGATGTTCCCTGAGCCTCTGAAAGGGTGGAATAAAGTTGATGTCTCTGGAGGTTGATGTCTCATCCTGGTTGTCGAATTGCATCCAGTCCATGGAGGTCCTCGTTCCTTTTCTTGGATATAATCTGAGGGATACATATACTAATACAGAAATAAAACATTAAAAACACTAATAGGATAACTTGATAAAGTATTATTGGTGGCCAAAGTATAATTATTATTTCAAGTGGCTGGGGATGATGACCCCAAATTATACTTGTTTGAGGTTTAAGAACCAATTTTGTAATTTTTGTTGCTTCTGGTGGCCTAAAAATATGGCCCCAATGTATAAATATATGAGACTCAAAATTTACTTTAAAAGTTTTTAAAGTCAGGGACATCTTAGCTAATACCATTTGAAGGGGGTTGTCTCCCTCTTTTGTTAAAGAAAAAGGATAAGAGATCATAACCAAAAGATGAAAGATCATGGCTAAAAGATTTTGTAAAATGCTATGTTTATGGTTTACCTGGACGTTAGGAGATATTGGGTCTTTTGTTGTATCTGAATCTCTGGAGGTCAAGGAACTTGACCCCAGTATTTGACTATGGATGGAAAAATGATATTATTTTTTGTTTTAGATATTTGAGTCTGAGCTGGTCTGAGATTAGGAGTTCCATGTTTTGCTGATTGGGCTAGCCAGTCAGATGTCATAAGGTTATTTATTAAGACAGAATTTAATAAATTTACCTGTTTATCCTTTTTATTGGCCTCTTTTGTTTTAATTTAATCTGTATTTGTAATTCTTTAATAGTGTTTTGATACTGATTAACTTTTAACGATAATCTTGTATCTTATTTTGTAATTTATTTAATGTGGTATCTTGTTTAACACCTTTTTCCTTTAGCCAATTTATTTTTTGTTCCAATTTATTATTTTGGATTTTGAGTTGTTGCATAGCCACAACTGTTGGAGCCATAAAGGCAAGAAGCCTGAAAAAGGCTAAAACAGCTAAATTGGCATTTTCTGACAGACTGTTTGCTATACTAGCTTTCATTAGTGTCATGGTATTAGTTGTTTTATTTGGATTTTCTCTAATGACTCTTATTTGATCTATGTGGCTTGTACTTACATTTAAATTGTCAGTTAGCCCATTGACAATTTTTTCTCTTATGTTAGGGTTGTGTCTTATTTTAGCTATTGGTGTCATATTTACAGTTATATTAGCTTTATTAGTATTTGTATCATTTTTATCATTAAGTTTAAATTTTATTTTGTTTTTCTTACCTGTTGAGATTCCATAACCCTTATTTTGATAGAGAGAAGTTAGAACAGTATCATAACTTAACATAATGGAAACATCAATATCTAGAGACATTGTGGCTACTATAGGAGATACAGATTTAAACAATGTTACCATATCAGTTTCATCAGAAACATCAACAAGGGTTCCTTGTTGCCATGAGATTTTTTCCTTTTGGTTCCAAGGTTTCTTTCCCAAAAAGGTATAATTTGACAGACTTAGGCATTGTGAATCAGAGATATCCTTCTTCATATACAATGAACAAGACTTGTAGTCATCAACAACACATGTCATGTGATTATAGTTTTTATCATTTATCTCTATTATAGAGGTAGCATCCTTTTGACATGGCTTTATATCATTAATTATTGATTTAGGCCTTTGATTATGATCAATGGATAAAGAACACATGGTTTCTGATTGTAAACTTTGTGTTTCCTCTTGTGGGGTAACATCACAGGTTTGGCTGTGATACCAAATCTGTTTACCATGGTTGGAAAACTGTTTTACAGACTTTTTTTCCATGAGTTAATTTTGGACAGTTATCATTTGTAATTGCTACTATGACATCCTCACAATCTAGAGTTGGACACCATTTACAATCAGGATCTCTAAGCATAAGTTTTTCATATGTTTCTATCAAGACATCATCACTTAACACTATGTTAATATAATGGGAATCAAACTTTCCAGTACATTTTTTTTAGGCATCTAATATCAACCATACCTTCAGTGGTTTCTCTTTTTAAATATTGTCGTAAGCAATGCACACAAAAATTGTGATGACAAGTCATTACATCTAACAATCTGCTTTTAGAATATCATGAAAGGCACCAAGAGCATTTTACAGTTTGTTTGTTAACAGAAGTTAACTTATTCCTAGAATGTACACCTTTAGCATTTGCAATCCCATCCACCCCACCATTGAGCTCCTTTGATTTGCATTTAAGTTTTCTTGGTTTATGTTTGTTATCACCAACAGTGTCATCAAAAACGATATTATCATCAACAATGTTATTATCAGTGATATCATTAACAATGATGTTATTATTAACAGTATCATTGTTTTTGATGATGGTAGTCATTATGTGTCTTTTCCCTGGAGGACTTTTGGGGTGGAGTTGTTGGGGACATCTATTTGTGATATTTTTCTGTGCCTGTCTGTTGGTTATAGCAATGGCAGCTATCTGCCCAAGGATGTCCTGCCCCAGCAGATTTACCTCAAGATGAGTTATTAGGGGCTTTACCTTTATGTTACTCAGGGTCCTCCCAGGGGATCCAATCCTTGGTGGTTAGTGCTCTGGTCATCCCGGTTACTCCTTTAATAGTGGGCCCTGATGTTAGCCCCCAAAACCCAGGTATTTCCTCCCTTCTGAGGACAGTTCTTTGTGCCCCGGTGTCTATCAAGCCATTGAAAGTTTGTCCCCCTATTTTAATTTGGAACTTACGGCTGTCATCAAATTTAATGGGGACTGTCCATAACACCGGGGTCTCCTTATTCTCCCTTTGTTGTTGGGCTGGGAGATGCCCCATGCTTAGTTTAAATCTGGAGGGGGGTACCATCCTTATGCGTCTTTGACCTGCACTTCGACTTCCAATGATATCCCCTTTTGCATCGGGGGCATAGATTTGGAGGTCCCTTTTTGCTCTTATTTTCCCCTCTCCTTGGGCATTCTCCCTTCCAGTGTCCCTCTTGCTTACAGTAGTGACATGGCCCTCTTCTCCCCTCCCTTCTCTCCTGTTTATCTTCTCTTATGGCGGTAGTAAATGCCTGTATCAATTTTTTTGTTGCGTTGTCATGGGGCTTTTCCTCTTTCCCTCTATTGTTCTGAATGGCGGCAGCAAAAGCCTTTGCCATTCCTTTGCTGCTTTCTGTGATTATTTGGGCTGTCATAGCAGCAGTGTGGCTTGAAGAGCCAATATCCTGGGTTGCCACTATCCAGTCCTCTATTGACTCCCCTTTCATTCCCTGGCAGGCCGTTTTGCACTCACTCATCATGCCATCCCATATCAAGCCCTTTAATAGCTGTTTTTTGGCCTCTTCCTCGATCCCAAACATCCTTTGCTCTAGGCCCTTGGATACCTGGTCAATGAAGTCTGGGAAGGGCTCATAGGCCCGCTGTCAGAGGGAGGCTAGGTTTGGGATGGTTCCCTTGTGGGGGAGTCTGCTCCAAGCCCGCAGGGCACCTAGCCAGATCTGATCAAAGCTTTGTGCCAGGGCCATTGATTGGACGGCCACTGTGGAGTAATTGGGGCCCTCTCTGAGCAGACAGTCTAGTCCGATTGCGACCCCATTGAGTGCATTCCAGTTGGCCTGCTGCTCACACTCGTCCTTATAATAGGCCCTCCATTGGATGAATGCGGGCCCAGAAAGGACTGCCCTGGTGATGTCTTTCCAGTCCTGAGGGGTGTTGGTTTTCAGGCTTAGGGCCTCTGAAAGGGTCCTAGTCCAGGGCGAATGGGGTCCATCCTCCTTTATTGCTATCCTAAGCTCTTTTAAATCCTTGCTTTCATGAGGGTACCACATTTGGGGTCTTTCAGGGGTAGGCACTAGATTCACAGGAGAGGTCTGACATCTGTCCCTGACCTCATTTGGGCCTCCTGCCCATTGGCCTACGCCTAGGGGCATAGGGGGTCCCATTCCTGGGTAGGAGGGGAGGAGGCTAAGGTTGGGATTTAGCCCACCCCCTGGGTGCACTTCTGGAGGGGGTTCCTGTCTGGGAAGGGATTTTGGGGGGAGTCCCTCCCCCACAGGGCTAATTTCCAGGGGTGGCTTATTCTTGCCATTCCCTTTTGAATTAAATCCTTCTTCCTGGGATGTCTTGATCGTTGCAGTTGCAATCGTTAGGGCCTCTGGGGCCCCTTCTGCTCCTGTTTCCCAGTTACTTTCTTTTTCTTCTTTCTGCCTCAGTGCCGCCAGCCTTTGGATAAAGGCTTCTGAAAAGTTGCCTTTTCCCCCTGCCAGAGTCATTCTGGTTTGAATTTCAACCTGCCAACAAATGGCGGGGTCAGAGAGGTTCTTCTTGGCCACGCATGGTGCCAGTTTCTTTACTCTGCCCCAAAACCTGGAGGCTTTCGCCTCAGAGACAATGATGCCATTCGCCTCTAACCAAATGCGGATGTACTGCACCTGTCTATTGGCACGGCCTGTTTGTTCCCCATTTTAAGCCTATTTGGGTCCTGAGTGGGGGGGGGGGTCCCTCAAACCCGAGTCAACTGGCCTCTCAACCAGTCAGGTCCTTGGAAAAGGGGCCCCGGATTAACCTCGTGTGCTTCTGTGAAAAGTGAAACTGGGAGGTCGGTGGACAGACCGTCCCAAGCTCCATGTGTGGGTTCCTGGAGGAGTCCCAATCAAATCTTCCCTCCCAGAGTCCTCCAGAGAGGCAGCTCTTACACACCCGAGCCCTTTGAGAGGAACTCCTGCACCTCCCTGGAGCCCTCTGAGAGGAACTCCGGCCTGTGAAACGCTAAAACTTCTCAGAGCCCCTCTGAGAGGCACGCCCTTAGTCCCCGGAGTCCTCCAAAAGGAGTCTCCCTTTTGTTCCCCTTAAGTTCCCCCAGAGTCCCTCTGAGAGGAGGCTCCTCACCGTTTGACCAAACCCTATTGCCGTTAAGCCGAATTCATTAACCAAAAGCCGTTCCTCGTTGCCTATTTCCTGACTGGCTAAATGATTAGCGCTCGAAGCCAAATGACCAGAGCGTGAAGCCAGTGACCAGGATGGGCCCCTTTAGAGGAGTCCCATCTAGTTGGGTCCGGTAGGAATCCCAACCGTCCCAGTCAGGGCCCGACGTGCAGGGAGTCCCGACCCTGTGGCCGTCCCAAATAGGGTTCCACAGCTTGTTGGGTCCCGACATATGGGGGCCCCAGCCAGTGAGTGAGTTACGCACATGCGCTACACAAAATGAAGAACAACGGCAAATACGTTTAACAAAAACCCCGTTAGTTACTTTTCCCCCACCCGGAACGACCTACACACAAGACGTGGACGCTACGGGGGACGCACTCAGCAGCCCTGTTAAAGCCTGCTTGAGGGAGGGAGAGACACAGAAGGTGGGCTTTATTGCTGTGAGGGGGGGTTCACTAACGAGTCACACAGGACAGACAGACCTGACAGGACAAACTACAAACAGGACAGACATAGGACAATGGACAGACAAGGAGGCTCTCACCAGTCCAGTGACTAGGAACAGGTCCGGGCGAAGCCGACGAAGGTCCCTCGTTGTCTCTGAGGGTCCCTGTTCGGGCGCCAGGTGTGGGGCGACGCCCTGCCACTGGACTTGCTCTGGAAGTGAGCAGGGACCAGCAGCCAAAGACCCGTCTTCTGATGAGGGGGAGCTGGGCACCCAGGAGCCACGACACCCAGAAAGGAGGCGTATGCCCACAGCTGCTCTGAGAAGCCTTGAGAAAGGCAGGCTCAGAGGCTTCTGCCCATGGTGGCTCGTTGCTTCTTTTCTTCCCAGTGAAGACTCCGAGTGCTCTGCTCCAACAGCTCTTCATTTCTTCCTTGTCTGTCCTGGTTGATGGAATGGACCCAGACTGCTCCGTGTACTGCCCTTATATACTCTTCTGGGGCTTACTGGGGACCAGTCAGAGGTAGTCACCTCATACAGGTTTCATCCAATCAGAGGGGATATTCAAATTTGGTTTTGTAGAAGTAGCCAATCAGTGGTGGTTCCAGAATGGTCCAATCAGGAGCCGTTCTGAGGTCTGGAAACAGCCAATTGGTGTCGAGGGGCCAGAGGCAAGGGAATAGATGCCAGAGCCATCTTGGGGAGCTCGACGACCCTGAGTTCCAGGATGTAGGGCAAAGGTGACTTCCTAGGGAACAAGCCTCAGTCCTCCAAGGGAGCCTAGATAGGCCCTGGGGCAAACTGCCTCTCTAGGCAGTGCCCTACAGAGGTGGGCACAGAAAATACAGCCACCTCACTAATAACTTGGGTGTTATACTTGTCGGTTAATATAAACATGCAATGGTAGTTTAACACAAGCAGTGAGGCCACAATGTTATGTGAATTTTCAGAGAACGTAGACTGCTGTGCTTCCCTGAAGCAGTGCAAATTATTAAAAATTAAGATATAGTATTAAAATGTAGATATTTCTAAGCTCCTTCTCCAGTATTTTTGGAACAGAGATTCCTCATTTCAGTCAGAGTTGCCCCACTAATCAGATGGTTTTTCAGTCAAGGGGCTCCCACTAATATGTCTACAGCCCAGTAAACTGGAAATGAAAAATGATAATAAAGATGTAATGAAAGCATGTTTTTTCAGTGACATGGCACATGTATAAAACTGAGCATAAATTCTATGTGTAAATATTGGCATTTTTGGTTAAAGAGTGGTCCTTGGAAGCAGTGATATTATCACCTCCCCTGGCCATGACTCTTCCTACATCCCATTCACATGAATTGCACCCGTTTTCACCGAATAGTCTCTAATGTTACATTCACTGTTTTTTTGATGAACATGCAGGCACACATTTTCACACTTCGATTATGCAGAAGTATTTATTAAACTGTCAAATATACACTGTAATAATGCTTTCTCTCTAAACGGGAAATGTTAAACGAAACAGATACCTCCTGGAAACTTGACAAATGTTGATCACATATAAATTAACACACACTTATCAGGCATTTATTCACCACATGGGTCAATAAAAAGAATATTAACAATACTCAGGTACAAAAATACTCAGTTTCCATTCAATCACCAAAAGTAACCATAACACTGACTTCTGACATGGCATTCTACCAGAAACATCCTTCAGTTTGGGCTCTTTATACCTAAAATTACATCCAGACATTGAAGTGTACAATTTTAATTATATAATTTTTAATAAACAGTAAAAAAATTAAACTGTAGGACTGTAGTACTTAGAAATAGCTATTTGTCTGGCAATGCAACAAAAAATCTTGGGAAAGATGAAAATCATTTGACCAAATCAATATCCCCATCTATGTCAAGCACTGACTGAGAAAATGTCGGAAGCTACAAGACACTAAATAAAAATAACAATTGTGTACAATGTGGACTGGATAAGATCCTGGGAAAAATAATTGTTGAGAGTAGGAAACCTGGCAAGATGTGAATTACTTAGATCCAATAATTATTTTATGGTCATGCAAAATGTCAAATTTAACAGAAATTGTATGACAGATGTATGAAAATTCAATGTACTAATTTTTCCATTTCTCTGAATGTTTTAAAGTATTTCAAAATAAGTTAATGAAAGTTAGGATAAGGTTGATTTTCTGTGGGGCTTGTGGAGTAGTTGGAGGAGACACAGTGAGCTCCAGAGAGCTGCTGCAGCTTGTCTCTTGGGATGGGGCCATTTGATGAGTGTGACGCTCACTAAAACGAAAGTTTTCTTTGCTACATCAATGTGTTTTATTTCATTTCATGATAAAGGAAATTAACAACCATTCGCAATGTGATCATCCTTCCCAGAATCCCTGCTGTGCCTCTGTAATTAAGGGATGAGTTATTTAACTCCTAACAACATGAAAGAGCTACAAATGAACATTCCCAAGACAACATTTCCCAACACTGTAGCACTTTGGGTAACTTTTTTCCTTCAAGTTTTACAAAAGAAAATGAAAAAAAAATTGACTAAAATATATTGAAAGGTATAAACATCTATGATAATGATAACTACAGAAATATATATAGTGAGAAGCAAGAAAACATTTCAGGCAAATTATTATTTGGCACTAAATTAAACAATTACATGCACAGAGTTTTCATATGACTTGTTATATATTTTCCAAATGTTTTGGAGTAGTTACCAAGTAAAAAGAAGACACAGCATCTAGAGCCCCGTGTCTGAGGCACATAAAGCTGTGATAGGCAAATGGTGATTCACACCACACTCCTTCTGAGGGCACCAGAGAAGGCCAGTGTCCAATCAATCTTCCTCCCGTCCGTAAGGGGGATGACTGTGCACCTGAGGAGGGTACACAGCCCTTGTCCCCTAGAGCTCATGCTCAGGGGTCCTGACTCCTTCTGAGCCCTTAGTTTAGGATATACTCAGAAGGCACTGGGTAGGGGTGGTGAGAATAATGATGGTGACGCAGGTAATGATGATTACCCATGATGACCCACCAGGAGCTGTGAGCCAGGTGGAGCTCTGCACGTATGAACACCTGAGGAAGCTGAAGCACCAAGGTGACCTGCACAAGGTCGTGAACAGGGGAACAGGTTGGAGACCCAGACCCTCTGTTCTCTGAAGCACAGGACAGGGCCCCGTTAATGGTGGTGAAGGCATTGGTGAATGCTCAATGGCAAAAGGCAAAGTGGAGTCACTTTCTGCTGTGCAAAGATACTCATTATATCATTTCACTGTGCTGTGTGCATGTGAATGTGCGGGTGTTTAGTCTTCTCGCCATTTTAAAGAACACAGTGAACATACAGAGTAGTCCCACAGTAGCACCTACTGCAGTAGCACCTACTGGATGGATCTGAAAGTAATCACTTGAGGATTTTATTCATTTAAAGACTTCTCATCCCTGTGGGGGGCTGGGATTTAGCTCAGTTGGTAGAGGGCTGCACTGCAGTCTCTGAGGTCCCAAGTTCAATTCCCAGCACCGCAAAACTGGGAGAAGGGCCTGGCAATCCACTCCCAAGGCAATCCCGAAACAGTCTGTCATTGAAAACCCTATGAGGGTCGCTATGAGTCAGATAGCGACTTGATGGCACCTAACAACAACAACATCATCATCATCCCTGTGGAGACAGATCAGCAAGCAAATGGAAAAAGAGAATAACATAAACATCTCAGATACAATTGCAAGTGTCCATGGATGCAGTGCCTTATGTAGAAACTACTGACTGAATCAAGAGAAACTTGCTTCTGTGTCTAGAGACCCCACATAAGAATGCCAGTGGCAGAGCATCCATTACTTCAGAGGCAATAGCTGCAGTCATAGGGAATAGTTATTCTAACAAGCCACTTCCCATTGTTCATATTGGATTAACTCTTAGCAAGATAATAAATGTTGGCACAGAGAGCCTAAGTAACATGACAAAAAGCATACAGTCCAGAAACTAAAAGGTCAAGATTCTAACTCCAATGGGATTAACTCTAAGCATATATCCTTAGTAGTACTAAATTGCATCTGTAATTAGTGGATGAGGTGAAAATAATATAAAACCAATTAAACATAGTGGGAAAAAATGTTGAAACTTTATAAATATCAATTCCCTCAAGAGCATGAACAATAATGAATAGAGAGGTAGAGATGGACTGTTAGTGAAATCTCCTGAAATACAGGAGAGATTCATTAAGTACAACAAGGTATGCTCGGGGAAAGGGGCATTTTCCACAGTAAATGGGAACCAAACCATTACGGAGAGGCCATCACATGGCCCAGATTGCAGAGATAATATTTTGGAGTCAAGCGAATTAAAGTTTCTAAACAAAAATAAGAATGTGAAAGTGAAAGGAGATACCTCATGACACACAACCATGCTGTATTATGCAAAAGGTCCACATTGCCAAGAATGCTAGCTGTTCTGCTTTGAATTGCCCAAAAGACCAAATCATTGAAACAAACAGCTACTGAACCTCTATCATATGCTGCAAATTATAGTCAGTGGAAAGCATCCATGAATATGGTATGCTTTCCTCTCACAGGCAATGTTAATTCTGTGTAGTAATGATGACAGTTGCTTTGCCATTATCTTGTCATCGTTACTGTACTTAGTTGTAGTTTAAAAACTGAGTGCTTAAAATTTTTTCTAGGTAGC
Source organism: Pedetes capensis (assembly GCA_007922755.1). Lineage (NCBI taxonomy): Eukaryota > Metazoa > Chordata > Mammalia > Rodentia > Pedetidae > Pedetes > Pedetes capensis. The sequence continues at coordinate 27,606 of VMDO01004021.1, read as the reverse complement.
ACACTGAGTCCATGCTATAGATAATCTGACAAATGCTTATGTTGAATTCATAAATTCAGTCGCAACTGGGGTCCTAAGTTTCCCCTATAATCTTAATATCTCTACCTGCCCACTCTCAAACATGGTTATTTCTCTTCCAAACCTTTTAACAAGACCACCCTGCTCTTCACTCACAGAAGCACTCCTTGATTCTAACTGCACCAAGAAAGTGGAGGGCACCCACATGGGCTCACTGGTAGTGTGCGGCTCTGTCCTGCTCCAGTCACTGAGCCCTCACACCCACAGGGAAGGCCAGCCTCTTCCTCTGCACTGCTCCATGCTCTCTACCACTATCGGGGCTCTCCCTCTGCAAGTCCCCTCCCTTTCTCATCCATCATCACTTTTCCCTTTGTACTGAGTAATTCTCTGGGATTTACAAATAGCTCTCACATCATACAACGATAACAACATCTGTAACAAATACTTTGCTGTCACCTGTCCTTCTATCTATGTTCAATTTCTCCGCTCTCCTTTTAAAAAAATAGAATTAACTCAATCTAAACTTTATACTCCTCATATTGCCCACTTCCTCTCCCTTCATTTTACCTTGAGGACTCTCCATGCACGGCTCCACTGAGATTGCTTTAGATAATGACACAGTGATCTCCATGTCTCCTCATACCCTGATCAAGCCTCACCTCTCATTTGCATCCAACCATTATTTACACTTAGTGGAGTTGATTGTGCCCTGTCCTTAAATCCCTTCTCAACCTGTGTCCCAGAGATCATTTCTTCTTACTGCATCCAACTCTACCATGACTACATTTACTTCTCATCTCACTTCATCTACCTCACGTCTTAGTCTGAAGCCTTTTTCTCCTAAGTGGTCTCAAGTCACCCTGTGACTTTAAATATTCTTTCAGCTGTATGCTTTAGGTTCAGAACTCTAATCTGAGCTCCAACTGAATTGATGTGGCTTAAATACCCAATAAGTGTCTAAAATTATTTTGACAACTCAATGCTTAATTTCTTTAACATACCACTATAGGGTTTTAGTGATGCTCTGCAGTCTCTGAGGTCCCAGGTTGAATGCCCAGCACTGCATAAATGGGAGAAGGATGTGGCAATCCACTCCTGAGGCAATCTGGAAACAATCAGCCATTGAAAACCCTATGAGGGTCACTATGAGTTGGACAGGACTCAACAGCAACTAACAACAATAATATACGTTTTTAAAATCTCATTAAATAAAATTTCATTTTGTATTCGCTTAAGTCAAAAGGGAGGAATTATCTTTTTCCCATATTTGTTCCCAATATACATAAAATCCATGAGTGAATTCCTCTTAGGTTTCTACCCTAATCCCGCTAATTTTATTTCTCTTTGAAACCACCCAAGTTCTTCTCCTGCATCTGTAGTTGCTTCATATTTTTCCCCAGAGCATAAACACAACAATACTCTTAGAAGTGTGCATCTTATCATGCCATGTGTATGGAAAAGTTTCCAAGGTTTTCCCATCTCACTCATAACAAAACCCAAGTGCCTCAGAATGCTGCTATTGAGTTACACAGAACTGAGATGGTCGCACAAGGGGCTGTTATTGCACTCTCACACAGGATGGAGTGGCAGTGCCCATCCATACAAATATGAGCCCAGTCCCTGTGAGTAGTTCTGTAAAACTTGGCCATTAATGCATTCCTAGTTGATTCTGTTAAATTCACTTACCATTTATTATAGCTGAGTTCTTGGTGGCTGCTGTACCCAGCACAAGAGATTCCAAGATGATCACAGACCATAGAACCCACTGTTGTCACTCCTATCAAGAAAAACACGATTAAATTGTGTGGTTTTCTTTCTTTGTCTCTTACATATTGGTAATCTTTTACTTTGCACCAAAATAATCACAAAATATTTGTTGCCAAAAATTTGGTAGCCAGTAAGAGGTTTTTGGGGTTTTTTAAATGAGTAAATTTTGAAGGACACCTAGTTTTCAGTGGAAAGGTTTCTGTGAAAGGTTTCTGTATTTGTGTTTTTCCCATACAGACAAGAACCAACAGCAAGTAGCATTTTTACTTACTAAATACTAAATAGTTTTTATTTTGACAAAAGGTCTTCATATAACTAATGAAACATCTCTCCACCCTTAAGAGCAAGAATCCAGGCAGGATGAGTCATCCAAATTGCCAATAGTGAGCACACTTTGTTGACCAAACAGTAACTGGTGAGATGGACGCATGGAGGAAGTTCCCAGGAGATCTGATGTTCACATCCATGAATCTCTAAGCATCACTTGCTGTAACTTTCTGAGCAGGTGACCAGCCTGTGAATACCCGTTTAAAGGCCCCCATGATGTCCTTGTTCCTGAGGCTGTACATGAATGGGTTGAGCATGGGGGTGACAATGGTATAGAAGGCGGACACTACCTTGTCCTGCTTGGGTGGGGGGGAGAATGACTGAGGCAGCACATATGTGCAGAAGGCAGCCCCGTAGAAAATGCTGACCACAGTCAGGTGGGATGAGCAAGTAGTGAAGGCCTTTTTGCGGCCCTCAGCAGAGCACATGCGGTGGACGGCCAGCAAGATGAGAGACTGGATGTGGCAATGATAGAGATGGGGATGAGAGGCATGAGCACACAGCAGATGTACATCAGGGCTTCATACAAGGACGCTTCAGCACAGGCCAGCCTGAGAACCACAGGGATCTCACAGAAGAAGTGGTTGATACTGCGGGAGCCACAGTAGGGACATTCATGGTGATGGGGGTGAGCAGAAAGCCATTGAGTGAGCCTCCAAACCAGGCACCAGCAGCCAGCAAAAGACACACCTTGAGGGTCATCAAAGCAGGGTACCGCAGAGGGTTGCAGACAGCCACATAGCGGTCATACGCCATGAGGCCCAGTAGGAAGAACTTGGAACCAATCATGGTCAAGTACAGGAAAATCTGGATGCCACAGGCCACAGAGGAAATGGTCTTCTCTGTAGAAACCATGTCCACCAGGAGCTTTGGGACAGTGGTACAAACAAACAGGCTGTCGCTGATGGACAGCTGGCTGAGCAGAAAGTACATGGGCGTGTGAAGGCGGGTGTCCACCTGAATCAGGAGTATCATGACCAAATTTACCATTATGGCCACCACAAAAATAGCAAAGATGACTATGAACATGATCCCTGTTGCCCCACTGCTCACCAGAAGCCCAGCAGTACGGAGGATGAAGTGCTATTTCTCATTGGCATTGCGGAGCATGGCATCCAGCAGAGCAGGGATGCTCCATGGCCAGAAAGAAACGTGAGTAAAACACCCAGCATGGGAGGGCTGCAGGGAGACGGCACTCTAGAGGACGCGAGTCAGGATGAGATTTTCCAGGGTAGAAAGCTAGAGAAACAAATCAACCAACAAGTGTATCATAGAGCAATACCTGTGACTCTGTTTCTCACTGTTAGAAAACAGCCTTCACTACACTGTGCCTGCTTTCCTGCTGATATGCGTACTTTATGGTACTTGCTAACACAGTTGGTGCGTGTGAGGATGAAGGGCTCCCTCTCCTCCCCCAAGCTCCAAGGTCCTGAGGAGGGCCCCTCTCCTCCCCTGACTGGGCGTCAAGGTCCTGAGATAATGGAAGTCACCAGCCCGCAAAAGTTGAAGTGTTTCTGAGACTCCAAACTCTCAACCTCATCTCCTCCTTTCCACCTCCCTCCTTTACCTCCAAGGGGGAAAAAAATCTTTTCCCTCCTGAACCTAAGACAAAGAACTTCCTGCCATATAAAAGGGGCAACTGTACTGGCCTGCACAGCATGGTGGCTACAACCAGGACCCCTTCCATTCCCCTTGTAGGAGCGACTTGTCTACCTCTTCCCTGATCTCTCCTCTGTCTCTCCTCACCTTCCTTAGATAAACTTATCTTCAACCCCTCAGGGTGCTCTCTCTCCTGCCTGTGGGACCTCCTCTCAGGTTTTCCCTATCAGTGCGAGTTGGATCTGGAGCAGAGCTTTGATCACTTCTGTTAATTCTACATTTGTCACATCCACACTAGGGATAAGGAAATGCTGGCTAGAGAAAAGCATGGTCGAGTCACTGATTGATTGAAAGGGTAAAGGTGAATGAAATGAAAAATTCAAGAAATGAAGGTTAGGACATTTACAGGGCTTCATGAATGAAATGTTCCCTGTGTTCCTGCTCTTCTTTCTTACGGTTAGTACCTAAATTTGGGCATCCTGAGTATGGCTTGAAAACCTTTGGTATGAAATATTTACTCAAGGCTCCTACCCAATATTTACTTCAAATAGTTCCTTTATTGTCTACCTTTTCTGCTAGAGAAATAGATTCTTAAAAAGCAGCTCTACCCGTGCCACCAAGTTGATTCCTTCTTGTTCCCCATTGCTATAGTGAGTTTGGAGAATGGGTGAAAGAGGCTAAAAATAAAATGTTGCCAGCTTGAAGCTGCATCAGCAAGAGACCTACAGAAACAAGGAGTTAGGTGAAGGACAGAGCTTATCTCAGGGTCAGAAAGCTACAGAGCAGATTCCCAGGAATGTGATGTCTCGGGCCACAGCTCAGCAAGGGATTTCCACTTCTTTCTCTTACCAGATGTATTAATGATGAATTAAAAACAAGAGAAAAATCTCCCTCCTTGTAATAAAATGCCTTCCTCCCTGCGCTATGGCAGGTCTTGGTAGCTGGAGAATCAAACCTTTGTGTTTGTTAAAATGAGAGCCCAGTCAAGGGGAGACCCAGGCATGTGCTGCAGTTGAACTGCGTCTTTCCAGCACAGCTGCTGGACAGCCTCAGCCACCAACGGGGTCTGCCAGGCTTAGCGAATACAAGTACAGATGTCAACTGTCTTTGATTTTAGATAAGCACCAAGCATTTGTTTTAATAGAAGTTTGTGGTAAACTTACCCTAAGGAATGTGCACTGCTTATCTGAAAACCAAATTTATAAGCTAGGCGCCGTGGCACACACCTGCAATCCCAGCAGCTTGGGAGGCTGAGGCAGGAGGCTCACAAGTTCAAGACCAGAGGCAGTCTGTGTAACTTAGTGAGACCCTGTCTCAAAAAGTAAAAAAAAAAAAAAAAAAAAAAAAAAAGGGCTGGAGGTGCCGCTCAGTGGTCCAGCACTTGCAAAGCATGCAAACATGAGGCCCTGAGTTCAACCCCAAGTACCACAAAAAAAAAAAAAAAAACTTACCTGGTTGTCCTTTACCATGCTGAAGTCTTCAGAAAGTTTTGAGAATTACAGTGACAGTGGAAAGCGACTAATAGAGCCAGCAAAACTGAATCAAGTGAATCTAATGCATAAATGAGATTCTAATATCAAAATTAAATTGCCTTGCTCCAAGCTCCCGCTGACCAAAATGTTCACATTGCTCTGCACATGGCTTAAGACTGTGGCTTCCTCTGCCTCCCCCATATGCCTGTGGTCAAAACGGCAATAGTATCTTCGGTGAGGCTCAGCCCCAATTCATTCACTTCCACCCGCCAAGAACAAATGAAAATAAATGAAAATAAGTACTGTCAAAATATTTTTACTGTCCATTAATAAAAAACAGATATTCTATTTACACTCAAAACTTTTCTTTACTCTTTTTTTTTTTTTTTTTTTTTTTTTGGCAGTACTGGAGGTTGAACCCAGGGCCTGGCACTTGCACGCTTTGCAAGTGTTGTACTACTGAGCTGCACTTTTTGAGACAGGGTCTCACTAAATTACGCAGACTGCCTCTGGTCTGGAACTTGTGATCTTCCTGCCTCTGCCTCACTGGGATTATAGGCATCTGCCACAGTGCCCAGCTGCTCAAAATTTCTTAGTGAAGCTAATCAATACTAAGGGGTGAAGGGTTCTGGGGTGAGGAGTTTACTCTGGATTATCCCTTCACACTCAGTGGATTCACAGGGCGGAGAATCTGAGGAGGTGCACTACAGGTAGGAGAGGCCAGCGTGGTCCAGGCCCTGACTTCGAAGGCAGAGGAGTTGTAAGCCAAGGGCGATAACTGACCCTTTAGAAATTGCAAAAGGCTACAATGTGGATCCTCTCCCAAAGCCTCCATGAAGCGTATAGTCTGCATACCATGCACTGGCATGCACTGCACGCACGGTGATTGTGGCCCAGTGACCAGTATGGAGTTCTGACCTCCAGAACTCTAATATAATGACTGAGTTCGTAGCTCAATGAACAGCTAGAGGAAACTAATAGGCTGATAAGTAGTTTTCTCAGGTTTTTAAGAAAATGAAGGCAAATTGCTAAAATGAACTGGCCAGCACTGATGCAACCCTTCCTAGAGCCACGCATTGGCGCCCAGGCTCTGATTTTTTAGGTACACGTTCTTCTCAGCCCCACTGCAGGGTCATTCATGGTAATTACCACCTTCCAGCATTTGAAGAGGTGAATGGGAGAGTTGGGCCTGGCTCAGGGACAGGCTTCTGTCCTCCATGCTCTCCTTAACTACTCCACACCGTGTTAAACATGAACCTCTGGTTGAGAGCTGGGGTGTAGGAACACTGAAGACCAGGAAGAATTCTCATAAATGGCTCTTTAATGTCCTTTTCACAGAGGATGAACAACCAGCTGAGAGAAGTGAAGATCAGGCACAGAGCCACAATCACACGCAAGGGAAGAATGAATTTCTGATCAAAAGCTGTTGACAATGCAGTCAAGTAACAAAATGAACTGAATTACTTTCTCAGAAACTCAAATTTCTCCCCAACCTGTGGGCCATCTGTAGTCACCACATGCCTCCTGCAGGTGCCAGCCTTCATATTAAGGGAGAAAAAAAAATTCCCTCAATGTACCTTGAGGAAGGTCCTGAGCACTCCAGACTCACACTTTACCATTAAACATCCACCTTGAAGGCACCTTCTCCAAGGGCAGCATCTCCAAGACAGCTTCTCCATACAGCTGTAGCAATGCCCCATGCACTAGGTCTGCCCTAGTCCTTCAAAGTTACCACCATTATATCTGCAGCACTGAAGAAATCCTTGTTCCTTTCAGGGGAGCTGAGATTGGAAGGGGCCTCCTGCCTTAGCCTCCGGAGTGCAGGATTACAGTGATATGCCACCATGCTTGGCTGAGAGGGATTGTTTTAAATAGCATTTTGAAAAAGACCAGAAAGAATGGAAGTGGTAACACTGTGATCAGACTTCAGTGTTCTCACAGTGATGTCTGATCTCCTTGCACACTCTCCTGAACAGAAGGTGCCCTAAATGCGGGGCTTCTCTGCGAAAGGCAGCCGAGTCTCCCTGCCATGGGTCTAGAACAGCAGTTCTGTGGGACCAGACATTGTCAGTTTGATGATTTGCTGCTTGAGACAGGTCACATTCTCTGGAGTTAGTTATTAAGCCACACAAATTTGGAAGGTCAAAGAAAGGTGTTGGCCTCTTGGCAACCAGGTGGTCTCCCTGGGCCATTCTAGATGGGTGTCACCAACTAACTCCCCCTATTCTCTCCCTGAAGTTTGCATCTGTCATGGCACACCTGGAGCCACAGCCCCCTTGCCCCTCTGCTGCATGAAGCAATGAGACGTGATGCTGGTGGAGCCTCGGCCTGACTCCACTCTTCCAGGCATCTGAGGCCAAAGGCAGAAGGTTTAAGCCCAAGATGATTTGTCTCTACAGTACAAGAACCACAGAGCTTCCTCAGGGGACAGATGTCAGGAAGTACCCATTACCTTTTCCTCTCCTACAAAGGCTACAGTGTAGGGTATAGAGGCTGCAGTGGAAATGAGGTTTCAGGCAACCATGTTAGACATGAACCTCTAGTTGAGGGCTGGGGTGTAGGAACACTGAAAACCAGGAAGAATTCTCATAAATGGTTCTTTAATACAGCACCTAGTCAATATCAGGAGTCTGAAAAATAACACATGTGCATTTCTACTTCTAAGAAATTTTAATATGGAGATAATCAGACAAGTGGGCAACTTATTTTATAAAAATATCCACCTTGGAGTTGTTTCCAGTAAGAAAGCAGAAGGAACCTAAGCATCTGTTGGCTGAATTCATGCTAAATAAATTAGGTTAGGATGGGAGGGAGGTCTATATCCATCTTCATGGCACGAGAGTTTCATTGTATTTTTAAGTGAGAACAGTGGCATGTTTACAATCTCCTTATGGTATGTATGTGTATATATATTTGTATTTCATCTGTATAACTAATTTATTATAATAGTGATAACACTAATTTGTTATCTTCAGACTGAAACCATATAATGCATCCGCAGCATGAAATTAAGCTCTTTGAATACTCAGAGCTAAAGCTTTTTATAGTCTTTCAAATTAGAAAGAATCATTATTTGTAATCAACTCTGTCTTGGGTAAAAATTACATAACCTTTCCCCTTTCTGAAGAAACCTCCCCACAGTTTATCTCTGGGTATATAAAAGCAGCTTTCTCCACTGAGCCTTCGTCAGGATTCAGGAGCTGAGACCCAAAGGAATGCTTTTAACTATGGTCAGACAAGCTTCCTGATTTCACTTCCCCAAATGTAGATTACTTCATTAACACCACTGCTTGTTGCAGTTAAACATTTGGAAATTCAGGGGAAGTATGATCTTGACAATGTGAGCTGACAGGTCATCCTACAGGTTGTTCTCAGATCTGAATGTCATGGCCAATATGGAGGAGTGTCCCTTTGTTTCCTCATTTGAGCAAATGCCTCCCATGGGACTTAACTCTGCTTGCTCCAAAGGATAAAGAGTATCGTGAAGAGTCTGGCAGAAGCCAGTGATGTTTCTTCACATGACACAATTTTAAAATAATCCATAGTCGTCACTTAAGAACCAGTGATGCTAGAAATAACTGCAGTTCTTTGGCTTTCCGCTTCATTCTTAATACACACTTCTATGTGAGTTTGTAACCCTCACCTAACTTTGTTGCCCTTCAGTTTTCACTGCTAGTCTTCAAACTCACGTTGCTCAAGAAACAGTAAAAAGTGATTAAACAACTTAAAGTTAGTACTTGAGAGTGCCAAGGCTTTTAAAATAAAATGACTTTCATTTGTCCATTACCCTAATATTTACTAACAACATATTCCACATGAGGAAAATTTCTACATTGTGGGATGCATCACAAAACAAAAAGATCCCCGTTTTTGCTTATGTCATAAGAAAAGCTGAATAAAATCAAATCAGCTTAAAGGGATGAGCAAAGAAACAAAAGAAAGCAATATGGGATGATCAGAGTTGGTGCTTCAGGTATGTATTTGTCACCTTGATAGAGTCAGCTAGTCATAAAAAGTTACTCAAAATAGAAGCTGTCAATATTTCCTTGGTCTTTGAGTTTGTGATTCTGAATGAAGTGCAACGTGGGCATTGGGTAATGACCATGGCAGTCATTCAGATTTAACACATTCTGCCCTCAACGCAACCCCAACTGAAAAAATAAAGTCCACCTGGTTTTAGCTTATTTTTTATACATGAGTCAGCCCACTGTTTTGGGTAAATAACCTCTCTGCTGTGACACTGTCTATTGTCTAGATCATCCTGCCCTGTGAGCGCAGCTCTTTGTGGAGTCCAGATATGATGTTACCAGCATTTTCTGTTCTCATGGCTATCTGACCTTGGGTAGAACTTCACCTTACTCAAAGCCAGTCCTCCAGCTGGGTGGGTGTGCTGTCACTCTGGGCAGCTTAGGTCAGCACCGTCTCCTCCGTGCTGTTTAAAAATGTTCACCTTCTCTGTTCTCTCCTTGCCTGAAATTTTCCTGGGTACCTAAGTGTCTAATATGGAGACTTTATGCTTTCTGCTACTGGAATGTTATCTCACATACATATAAATATTAAACATGTAGAAACAAAGGTCCAGGTAACTTTATTTCCATCTCTCTCACCTGCAGAAAAACCCCACAAAGGGTCTGGTCACCCCTCAAAATGGGTCTTCGGGTCCTTGGTAGGCCAGCTTAGCTGGCATCCAAAAGAGAATAAACATGGTTTTTATTTGCACATTGCTCCAGGAGGGACCTTTGTCCCCAGGTCATCACTAGGATCAACAAATAGCAGCTGTACACTGGGTCCTGTGCATCTCTCCTTTGCAAATTGTCTATCAATACCAACATTTAGCACCCAAACACCAGATGGTGGATTCTGAGACCCGACCTTCCTCTTGCTTGAGTGAGGAAATAACTTCTAAACATCAGCTTCTTCGCCTCCCATGGGGCCAATTCTTTTGAAAAATATTTTAGGGGAGTTTGTAAGGATTAGAACGAAACTCAGATAATGTAGTTGAGTATGTTTTGAAAAGCAGATAGTTTTCCCTCTCATCTGGAAGAGGGCATGCTATGTTGAAAGTACGCAACTGACAATAGTAACATTAGTTTAAGGAGCTACAATTTATAATTTAACCTCAAATGAACATTATTTTAATAAACAAGAAAATATGATGACCACAAATACCTTCCACAGAATTTGGTGAGATGGCTGGGAAACCCTGGCCTTCAGGACAGGCCTCATCCTATATGCAAGGGGAGAGGGCAGCCACCATCTGTGAACAACTGAAATTTTTGAAAAAATTTGTTAAAATAAAGCATACAAGCCCAGTGAATTGGCCCATGCCTGTGGCCCCAGCTACTTAGGCAAGAGAATTACTTGAGCCTGAGCGTTCAAGGCCAACCTTGGCAACATAGTGACGCTGTTCCTAAATAAGTGAAAAAATTAAGTAGAACATTGTCGTTGTTGTTAGGTGCCTCAAGTCGGTATCCGACTCATAGCGACCCTCATAGGGTTTTCAATGGCTGTTTCGGGATTGCCTTGGGAGTGGATTGCCAGGCCCTTCTCCCATTTTTGCAGTGCTGGGAATTGAACTCAGGACCTCAGAGACTGCAGCGCAGCGCTCTACCAACTGCGCTAAATCCCAGCCCATACAACATAAAAAAATCACATGTCAGAAAGGCCATGAGTCATAACTCATAAAGCGGATGTGTCCATGAAACTGCCACTTACTCTGTCGAACAGGATGCAGCGTTGCCGAAGCCCTCCTTCCGTGGTCCAGCCACTACTTCCTACCACGCCACTAGGGATCTGTCCAAATGCACTTCAACTTGTGTCTCAAGTAATTTTGAAGTGTCTATCAATGTATGAGAGCCCTTGTTAAATGTGAAAAAGATTAATCTTGGAAGTATAGGGGGGAAAAGTCCCATTAGAAATTAGTTATAGTGGCCGGGCGTGGTGGCGCACGCCCGTAATCCCAGCGGCTCGGGAGGCGGAGGCAGGAAGATCGCAAGTTCGAGACCAGAGGCAGTCTGTGTAACTTAGCGAGACCTTGTCTCAAAAAAAAAAGTAAAAAAAAAATGGGCTGAAGTGCAGCTCAGTGGTCCAGCACTTGCAGAGCATGCAGGCGCGAGGCCCTGGGTTCAATCCCCAGTACCAAAAAAAAAAAAAAAAAAAAAAGAAAAGAAATTAGTTATAGTAACCCAGGTCCAGACAAGACCCTGTGGAAATGGCAAAGACTACACAAATATCCCAGATGGGGGAGAAACGTGGGGTATGAGGTAAGTTACAGAGGAAAATATCAAAAGGGGCTCCAGCCAAGCAGGGAGAAGAGGAAAGAAGAGGCACTGGTGCAGAGGAAGGTGTTAGGAGGGAGTGGGACTAGGCCGAAGTACTACTGAGGATCTTCCGTGCACCAGTCCTGGTCTGCTTCTGCACCTGATGGCGTTTGTCCCTCCAGACCAATCTTTGATTTTGTTCATTTTTTTGCTTGTATAATTTCTACATAAAGATAAATTATGAGGAATGTTCTGCAGTAAAACCTACCTAGTGAGCAGTGCCTACATCAGCATTGCTGGGGGAAAACGTTTTCCCTCTCTCTACACTAACACTGAAATAGCATAAGCCTGAATAAACTTTGCTCATTCTTTGTCACCTATTTACCTTCTCAAAAATGTGTCCATTTCCTAAGCCTTTTATTGATAGGGGAAATAAACAGGTAAATCAATACAGTTTTTTATCATATTTTAGGACCTTAAACACAGGAGAAAGTTGAATTAAAAGAATAGATGGAAGGCTCATTGTAGTTTTTGTTTAGTTAAAATTCTATCCTAGTTGCCCACCAGCTAAAACACTACCTAACCCCAACTAACCGAAAAGGAGATATTTGTCTACTCGCACGTCAGTCCCCCAGGTGTCTGTCAACTCACCCTGCTGTGGGGGCTTGCATCTCGCTGTGAGGCTTATTTCCTTATTTCTGCTAATTCTAGCATGCCTTGGTATCATACTTGGTGGGATTTGTTAATAATGCCAAATTCATAAAATGTCAATGCTTTGCACCTTTCCCATGTTGGACGCCCACCAAAGCCTCCTTTGCCTTTATGGCAGAATAGGTATTGGAATTAACAAATTTGCTGACAACCACACAGGATATTGTCCTACCCTCTCAGACTCTCCGGAGTCTTTGCTTTTTATCATCTCGACTATAATAAGAAAATGCTTTTTAAAACTCCCCCTTGTAATTAATAAGTGCATAATATAACAAAATTATGTTCTATCATCAGTGAAAGGGCTGGCATGCAGTGCCTTAAACATAAAACAAGGTGCGGGGCACACACCTCCCCAGTCCGGCCGCATGTTCGGATGCACAGATATCTTAATCACAAGTAACTCAGGACTCTCGGGTGAGGGGCGTGGACTCTTGCAGCCCTCAGGAGCACGGTGAGAGGAGAAGGGAAGAAAGGAAAAGCCTCGGGCGCTTTTGCCTTGCAGGGACCAAAAGCAGCTCTTTGTCTCTCTCTCTGCCCTGAAGGGCAGAGAAAAACGCAAACAAGTTTTGCAGGGTCCCTGTTCTGGCACCACCTCTATGTGGGGCGCACAGAAGAAAGGAAAATGCCTCTCTCTGCCCTGAGAAGGGGGGGAACACAACGAAGCGTTACATGCAGTCCCTGAGAGCGCCGTCTAGTTGTTCTGGTCTCAGTGGTCACGAGGAGAGATGCTTCTGTGTTGCTGGTCAAATCCAGAGAGAGTTCTATCTTCGTCAGTGGATAGATGAGAGGGTGAGTTCTGGGCAGGAAGCATCGGTAGCCACAGCTCTCACCAGCAAATGCACCACCAGCTCCACCAGCTCCATCACCTCCAGCTTCCTGCTCTCTGCTTCTCAGCCTCCCGCCTCCTGCTTCCTAGCTCTCAGCATTACCACCAGTGGCCGCAGCTCTCCGTCAGCATCATGGCAGCCCCCTCACATGCAGAGCTAGCTTCGTTTATATAGCCCTTGGGTAACTAACTGCCTTAACTGCCTCAAGATAACAATCAGGTGGGGGCATGAGGGCCTAGGTGCAACCAGTTTAGGAGTGACGTTCAAATAAAGAGTGAAACCAGTTGTCACTCCTTTGGCAATCAAGGGGAGATCCTTGATTACCAATCAGGGGCAAGATGCGGGTTGAATAATTCCCTACAACAAGGATCATTTTTTTATTTGTTCAAGGGAAGCAAGTGCTGGTCTAGGCAGCCAGCAGCAGGTCCTGTGATTCAGACTCAACAGCACATTGATGGGGCCTCACAGATTTCTGCTCCCAGATCCCTTGGGTTTGGTCCCTGTGAAACTGTTCTTGAACAATGCAGGAACATAAATCATCACACCCATAGGGTCAAACCCCATATAAAGGAAGCAGAAAAAGCCCAGGTCTCCAGTTCCCACTGCTCATGAGTTGTCATCTGGCAGAATTTGGTCCATTGGCCACATTCTACTGGCTCAGAGTGGTGAGTGATTGCACATGGTGTTGCTGAGCCTGCACAGGCTGAGGAAAGGTAGAAAGCATGGTTTAGAGCCATTATGGCTGCACGCGGCACTTAGTAGACGGGAGGCCATATTCCAGGATAGCCGTTTACAGGGGCAGAACATGTAGAAAATAGTGTTTTATATACCAGTGGGGGAGAGTGAAGGAGAAGTCAGGGACGGTTTTCTGATTTGGGACCTGGCAGCTTGTGCATGACGGCACCTTCCACTGTTTTAGGGGATTTACTTGGGTAGGTCAGTGTCAGGCATGATAAATTTGGTGTCACTGTGAATTGTAGGATTCCCTGAAGTTGGGGTAGGAGCAATGAAGGGCAGACTTGTGGTAACACTGCAAAGATTCTGTGGAGTTGAAAAGTTAGCCTGGCAAAAAAAGGTCAGTGAAAACATCAAATTATTGGAAATGAAATCTGTGAGCAGCTCAGTCGACTGGCTTCAGAGCACTGCTTTGCTCTTCCAGGAGTCCCTACATGTGTGAGCACCTGGGTGAGGAAGCCACCCGGGCGTTCCTATTCCACAGGCTGAATCCTTAGTCCCCCAGGGAGCTGTACAGGACAACTCAACTGGGTGGCAATGCATTGCACTGCAGAGTCACAAACCGACTTGCACGTTACTGTGTTCAGCTATAGTCTCTCATGTTCTGAGTCTCCTTTCTCAACCTCTCTCCATCTTTTCCTCCTCCTCTCTGTCCCACTCCTTAGCATATAATCACTTAGAGATATATTCAAACAATACAATAACAATAATATGAATGTAGCCACCATAGAAAATACTATAATAATAGTGCCAACAATATCAATCATCGTTTCTGAGTAATTACTATGTATCATGCTCTGTTTTCCCCCTTCTCTCATAGGTATTTAGTATGTCTTACCCTTAAAAGCAACCCTATAGTGCAGGTACATTATCATTTTTATTTTACAGAAATGTATTTCACATATCATTAAGTACAAATTATGCTCATATATAGCTTTGAATCTGATGGGTGGTTTATGCCCACAAGAAGCAGAAAAGGTGTTTTTGGAATACTGTATTTGCATTAATTTTTTTTCAAAGCACTAGAAATTAGATGGCATTGCTTTTCTTAAAACAATTTTTGAGCCAATGGCACAGCAGTTCCTAGGCTACACATCTATAGTTACATCTATTATACTCATAGCCCACATGAACTACTTTAAATAATGAATTTCCTCCATCCGTATATCAGTTCAGTGTGTGACTTCTACCTCTCTGATTAAATTTCATTGTTAGTGAATTAGTATATCATAGCCACCAACTGTTTATTTTCATTTTCTCAGGAATGAGGATCAAACCCGGGGCATACTGCATCCTAGGTGAGCATACTATCCCTGAGCTACATCCTCAGCCAAAAACCAGACTTTTTAAATCAGTTGATCACTAACCAAGTAGGTCAGATCTTTGAAGTTTTTCTGGTAGCTCTTATTATACCAAGATCACTGATATTATGGGCTTATAGAAAGTTCAAAAAATAAAAATGCCATTCTCAAGTCATGGGGCTGGAGTTTAGCTCAGATGGTAGAGTGTTGCTCTGCAGTCTCTGAGGTCCCGAGTTCGATTCCTAGTACAGCAAAAATGGTAGAATGACGTGGCAACCTAGTACCGAGGCAATCCTGATACAATCAGTCAATGAAAACTCTATAAGGGTCACTATGAGTCAGACATGACTGGATGGCATCTAACAATATTCTCAAGTAAGTACATGACAAGATCAGATGCCAGGGTGGTATGGTTATAGACCCCTTCCAGGTACAGACCCCCTTCCAAAAAAAAAGTCATCTTTCTACTGAAATACCTCCATATCTAAGTTTATTGTAGCATTATTCAATTCACAATAGGTAAATTATGCAATCAACCTATGTGCCCATCAGTGGATGAATGGCCCTGCAGGACTCATGGGTACCTGACGTAGTCACCTGCCTGGGGCAACAGCCCACGTAGCTGACCTGGTCCCACTCTCCAGAAGACACGCTTTCCTCACCAGACAGTAAGTCTTTATTTGTAGATTTCACTATCGGCAAATGGTTTTCCTACATTCCTTTTTGTGTTCTCTTGCCTGCCTCTGTGGAGAACCACCTGCAAGGACTCTGCCCGGGGCATTCCAGTTGGCCTCTTTCCCTGGGGATATGTCCAGCTGAGGCCACGCCCACCTGCCCAAGCCCTATCTTGGACCTCAGCAGCCCCTTTTCTGAGGGCCCCCCACTCACATGGAGCCGAGGCAGAACCAGCAAAGCTCTGACCACCCAGGCATCTTCCTATCACAATAACAGGAGCAGACGTGCAGATTCCAGCACTGACTTTATTGACACCTGAGTCACAGTGGCCCACCAGGAAACTAAGGCAGACAGAACCTCCCTCAGGAGGTGGGCGACCCAAGCACTCCTTGAAGAGCTTGCGCCTGCTGGGCTGAGGGTGGGTGGGTGGCTCAGGCAGAGGCAGGGAGGAGCAGACAGCTGCCCTCAGGCCAGGCCCAGCTCTAGCTCCCTCGGTAAGTGGTGTAGGACCACGGGCTCAGCAGCAGAGGGACGTGGAACTTCTGGGTCTCATCTGTGATGCTGAAAACAACCTGAGAGACGTAGAGAAGGCAACAGAAGACAGTGAGAGACCACAGCATAGGAGCTGCCTGGACCTAGCACTCCCAGGGAGAATTCAACAGCCCAGACTGTAGGGAAGAGTCAGCTGGGGCCCGTTGGTGGAGACCAGAACCTTCTGAGGGTGAGTCTTCCCTGGTGAGCTCCAGGGAAGCCAAGGCCCACCGGCAGGCCAGATATGAAAAGGTCAGGTCCTTAGACGGCAGCTCCAGGCAAAGCGGGAGGTGCTAAGATAAAGCCCAGTGAGCTGCCGTCTAGACTCGAATGAGAACCTGTCGATAAAGGGGAGATGAGTGACGCTTACACAGCCTTCTACGAAGCCTGACCCAGGGACAGCTCCTACACAGGCTTGCTGACAGGAAGCGTAATGGCGTCTCAGGCCCCTGGACACCTTTCTTCTGGGAGTTCAAAGCAGGTGAGCTCACCTTCCTGCACTGTCCCTCGAGAGGTGGGACCAATGTGTTCATGGTCAATCAGTGAGGGGCCTCCGCCTCTTCCACCCACCCACAACCCTCACCTCCACATATGGGTAGAAGCTCTCTTGCCCCCTCTCCTTCCAGTAGCCCTCGGTGTCGAAGCACAGCTTGTAGGTG
Organism: Pedetes capensis; assembly: GCA_007922755.1. NCBI lineage: Eukaryota > Metazoa > Chordata > Mammalia > Rodentia > Pedetidae > Pedetes > Pedetes capensis. Next base: position 10,724 of record VMDO01004021.1, on the reverse strand, counting down.
CCTGGCTTCATCTGGCCTGGTGTCAGGAGCCCAGGGCAGCGGCCATCCAGGTCTGTGTAACTAGAGAGAGGACAAGGCTGCAGAGGCAGGACAAGGAGCTGCCCAACCCTGGCTCTGCTGGGTCTGCAGCCTCAGGTAATTCTCACAGCCTGACCAGGTGTGTGGGCAGAGGCACACTACTGCACTGCCGGTTTGGGGAGTCAAGATGCAGGTAAGTCACAAGGGAAAAAAAAATCCCTACCCTGTGAGCAATAACCAACCACTTTATATCTGGCACACGTTTTTCTAGACTCTATGCTTAAGTATGCCCACTTACAAATGTTTTTACAAGATGCTGTTTTATAACTTGCATTTTCATGCTGTATATTGTGCATGGCTTTCTAGGTCAATAATTTTACCCAACCCCCATACACATGGCAGCCTGTTTCCAACCATATGGAGGGTCCTCAAGGAGTGAGCTGACCCCTCATCCAGGTTCTGAAGGTCCACAGTTCTGCTCAGTCACCACCACAAACCCTCACATTATTCCAACCAGCTAAACGTCAAAGTGTATCCCACTGTGATTCCAAAGAGCAGGTGAGGTGCGTGTGCAGGCCAGAGGTGGGAACATGAGATCTCCCGGGTGACTCCTGGCCAACACATGGCCATGCTGACTCCAGCGGACTGCTCAGATGGGACCTGGTCCCTTAGCCCCCAGTTTTCATGAAGGGCTGAATTGTTGTTGTTGTTGTTGTTGTTGTTGTTGTTGTTGTTAGGTGCCGTTGAGTTGAGTCCGACTCATAGCAACCCTATGTACAGCAGATCAAAACACTTCCGATTCTGTGCCAGGCAAACGATCTTATTTATGTTTAAGCCCCTTGTTGCAGACACTGTGTCAATCCATCTGGTGGAGGGTTTTCCTCTTTTGCGTTGACCTGCCACTCTCCCAAACATGGTGTCTTTCTCCAGGGATTGTTCTCTCCTGACTACATGCCCAAAATATATAAGACGCAGTCTGGCCATTCTTGCTTCCAAGGAGCACTCTGGTTGCACTTCTTCTAGGACTGATGTGTTGGTTCTTTTGGCAGTCCATGGTATAATCAATAGATAGGTCTCCAGCACCACAATTCAAAAGCATCAATTCTTCTCCTGTCTCCCTTGTTCACGGGCTGAGTAGGGAGGGGATAAGCCACACCCTCAGCCCTGAGCCTTTCGGGTCTAGCTCCCCACTCCTACCCTGCTCCTCTCTTCCATTCCAGAGCTGGAAGGGAAGAGACGGGGAGCCTGCATCCTTCAAAGTGAAAGAAACCCACTCACGGGGCCAACTCCAGGGCCACAACCCATCCAGCCGGCAGTAGGCAATCCCAAGACTGGAGTGAGCACCGGCAGCAGGGGCCAGGGGCCTGTGTTCCACCCTAGATCAAGGCTGAGGAGCACAGCACCCACAGGCCTGGCCCAGGACCCCAGTGTTCACCCCATGGCTGCTGCCTCAGGCTCCCCTCTATAAAGGGTAATTGTGGCACCAGCCACGGGGCGTGTGGAGAACAAAGGGAACAGAAGGAAGGGACCAGCTGGCCTGGCAAAGGCGATCTGTCAATCATACCAACGTGAGGCCTTTAGAGTCACCTCAGGCTGTAGCTGACCAACCCTGTCAGGCTGTGGGCGCGGATGTCAGGAGAGACACACGGCAGGCTCTCAGCCCAGTGCCCCACGGGGCTGTGAGCTGCTGACGCAAGGCTTCGGCCAACCCATCCCGGACACTCCATGGGGCAGTCCAAGGACAAAGGAGCTGCAGCCACTATGCTGTTACCTCTGAGGAAACTAAGGCTGAGAGGGTGGGTAGGGAGGGTCAGGCAGTGTGCCCAGGCCAGGGACCCCAAGGCTGAGGGGAGAGAGGGTCAGAGGTCAGCCCTGCCCGCCAGCCCTCAGTGCCCCGACTCCTAGGCTGAAGGACCCTGCACCAGGGTGCAGGTGCTCCGGACCCCGCCCCAGGGCCTGCTTCCTACCTCTTCTTCAGCTCTGTCCACTGCTGGCCGAGGTCCTCCAGTCGGGACAAACGGAGGCAGAGGCCCTGGGCAGGACACCCTGAGGCCGTGTCTAGGACGTGTGTGGTCAGCGGGCTGCTCCTGGGCTCCATGCCACTGCCCTGGGCATCTGTGTGCACAGGCCAGGCCCCGAGGCCACGGGGCTGTAATGAGAATAAACAAACTGCCCGACTGCCCAGGGGCAGCCTGGGGGCAAGGCTGACGGGAACAGCTGAGCAGGCGGGATGAAGTGCCTGCTTCATTAACAGTGCTGACCCGAGTCTCGCTTCGGTTCCCGCCCTGCTCTCCCTGAACCCGGTTTTCTTTCTGCCCCGCTAAGGAGGGGGCAGAAACCCTGAGGGTCCAGGTTGCCTCCTTACCTCTGGGGAGTCCAGGTGTCGCAGGAGCCGCAGGCGGCCTGGAGCTGCCATCTGTGCTGGGCCGGGAGGGCTGCGCGGGCAGAGGTCACCGCGCCGCGCCGGCCCTCCTGGGTGACCACACCCGCAGGAGCCACCGAGTCCCGCCCCGCGGCCCCCTCGGTCGTCGGTGCCCACAAAGGGGGTTCAGTGGGGCTTCGTCCAGGGGGCTGAGAGGTCGGCAGGGAGCGGAGCCGCGGGGCGGATCGTTCAGAGCAGGGAAAGAGCGGCTGGGACCTGCGGAGTGGGCGGGCCGGGGGCGGGACTGGCGGGAAGCCTGGGCGCGCGGGGCCTCCTGCCCGGAGACTGCAAAGCTCTGATCCAAAGTCCCCAGTAGGGCAGAAAATATTGCTGGTTCTGACTATGCCGTAGGCCACGAGGCCTTGCCTCAGTTTCCTCACCTGCTCAGTGGAGCAGTAGGGACTCCCGAGGGGGTTGAAAGGGGGCCACAGGACAAGGGCTGCAGCCCACTGTCCTCTGCTCTTCCCGGTAGGGCAGGAGGGCTGCGCTTGACAAGACTGAGTGCTGGTGTGACTCCACTGTTGTATTTAGATCATGCAACATAGAGAATACATACCGGACACATTATGTAATATATGAAAAGCCAGGGCATTCTGCATCTGAAATCTGGAAAGATCTACCCCATGATGTTGGGTACTGGTTGTCTTGCTCAGACATTTTTGTTTTTGTTGTTGTTAGGTGCTGTCGAGTCGGTATCCGACTCATAGTGGCCCTCTTAGGGTTTTCAATGGCTGTCTCAGGATTGCCTTGGGAGTGGATTGCCAGGTCCTTCTCCCATTTTTGCGGTGCTAGGAATTGAACTCAGGACCTCAGAGACTGCAGCGCAGGGCTCTACCAACTGAGCTAAATCCCAACATACAATGGCACAGACTAAATATTCCCATCCCAAAAGGGCGGAATGGGGGAACAAAAAAGAAAGATCAGCCCAAAGCAATACCAATATCCAGCAGGGCACACAAATCCTGTAGCTCCAAGCTGGGCATCTGACATACATGGTGACATCATGTGGACTTGAACACAGAGGCAGTTCTGCCCATACCGTCTTGCCATTTGCAGCATACATGGCCCTCTTGGGCTGGCTCCACCTATTGCCAGTAGCATCCCTTGGCAAATGTTTTGCAGTACTGTCATCTCCAACATCCTAAGATCTCCACTGCAGCTTTGTCTCCAACCTCAAAGTTTCATACCTCAGCCCTTCAGGGGCTGTCCTCAGGGAATCCAAGCCTGGTACACACTGGCTGGCCTCACAGGCTATTTTCTGAAACCTTGGTGGCAGCCTTCATAACCCCTTAACTCTCACATTCTGCATGCCTGCCAAACCAGCACCTCATGAATGATGCCAAGGTCCATCGCCAGCTTGAGCTGTAGATGGAAACCTTTTAACTACATGCCTGGGCCAGGAAACTACTTCCCTGGGCAGCCTCTCTTCAGAAGTGCATCCTGGAGGCATTCACTTTTCAGATACTCTCTTTTCAAAGGAAAGTCTTTCCAACGAGTTTCCAGCTTCACACCCTGAAGTCTTAAATGGGAGAGGCCTTGCTGAATCCTTCTTTGCCACAAGGGCATTCCTATTATTCCAGCACAAAGCATGTAGCTTCTGTTTACCAGTGATTATCTCTTTAACAGTCCCTAAAGAAAACAATATGGGAAAATCTTCATGACCTTAGATTTATAGAATCTGATGCAAAAATAAGTAAATAAATAAATAAATAAATAAACATGGGAAAAAAAGAAAATAGCTAAATTTAATTTACTGAAATTTATTTTTAATTGTGCATCAGAAAACACAATCATTGGACTGAGACCAAGCACACCAAGTGCTCCCTCTTACTGTACTCTCAACATGCAACCCAGAACAACCAATTCTCAGACACCAATGGGCACCCTTCAGTTCAACACAATTTGTTATACTCTACCTGGATATGCCTGCAGCCATACCACTGTAGCATCTGATCCTGTCAGATACCAGAAGCTAAGCAGGGTCAAGCCTAGTTGCTACTTGGACAGGAGACCATCTAGGAACACCAGGTGCTGTAGGCTTGAATAAAAGACCCAGCAACCCACTCCCAAAAAACAAACAGCCTTTGAAAACCCTATGAACAAAGAAGCACTGACAACAGTGTTTTGCTTGCTGTAGCAGGGCCACTATGAGTTGGACACTGACTCGATGGCACCTAACAACAATAACAACCTGGAGACAGCATCAGATCCACAGGTTAAGGGCTCAGGAGCACAAGACTGACCTCACTTCAGATGTCAATGGAAAGCAGTAGGTTTCCAGGTTACCCACAAGTTCCATAGACTTGGCTACAAAGCAAAGGCCCCCATGACCCTTCTTGAGGTCAGAGCATTTGCTAGAGGAGTTGTTGTTGTTGTTATGTGTGCCCTTGAGTCAAGTCTGACTCATAGCGACCCTCATAGGGTTTTCAATGACTGATTGCTTCAGGATTGCTTTGGGAGTGGATTGTCATGTCCTTCTCCCATTTTTGCAGTGCTGGGGACCAAACTCAGGTCTTCAGAGAGTGGGGAGCAGCACTCTACCACCTGAGCTAAACCCCAGCCCAAGAAAACAGTGTCCTTCCTACTATTACTGAGGAGTGTGAGTCCAGGAGGCTGGCAGCAGCAAACCTCAGTCTTTGTGTTCAGTGTATAAAAGAATTTATACCTGACACAGAAACTATAGCAGAGAATATAGGCAAAGTTTATTGAAAGATAGTACACCTTTGAGAAGTGAAGGCAGGCAATAGAGAAGAGCTACTGCTACTACACAGATCTAAGGTCAAATGTGATTTTTATAGTGGAATTTGAGTCTTTGGGGGAACAGAAAAGCCCTATACACCTGGGGCCTTTGTTTACAGTGGGTTAGTTGACTTCCTTAGTGTCCTCAAAAGGATGGGCTCTTGGGAAGATGTCACAAAGCTAAAGAATTTAGGTAGCTGTTGATTTCAATTAGGGTGCAGATTCCACCGAATAATGTCCTCTGCAATGCTGGGGGCAGGTGTTCATTCCACATTCTTTATCATTCATCATGGCTGAATTCAAGAGTCATTCTTAGCCCTCTTCTTCCTCCCTGTTGCCTGGTAATGGCTTAAGGTAACCCACCTAACACTACTGCTCACTCACTGCAGAGCTCACCTGAAAGGATACAGATGAACACCAGATGCTGACGTACCTAGAGAAAGGTACATGAGAAAGGGACAGAGCCTCCGTGCCCTCTCCAGCACTGAAGCAGGCTGAATCCAACCCTTTTGGATTTTTATGGAGGCTTAATTAAGGATACACTTCGGATTAAACCACTGGTCACTGGTGATCAACTCAGCTTTCAGTCCCCCTCCCCTCCTCAGCGACAAGGAGAGGACTCAGAGTTCCAAGTCTCTAATCATATGGTTGTTTCCCTGGCAATGAGCCATTCTGGGTTATCCAGGAGCCGGGAACTATTGGTCACTTCTGTATCATACAAAGAGACATATCACTTCACAGATTCAAGGTTCGAGAGCTAAGTGCCAGAAAACTGAGGCAGAAACCCAATATATCTCTCTAGTTATGTCACAACAACCCACAAAACAGAAGAAAATTTCTACTTTATGTATGTGAAAGAGGAATGCTATCAGAATATGTATACAATTAAGAGAAACAAATTTAAAAATTGACTTGAATATACTCCTCAAAAAACCACATGAAAAGATGTGTTCAGTCATCATGGAGAAGCAAATTGAAACCACGGTAAGATTCCCCTTGATGCCTACTAGAATAGCTATCATCAAAAAAATTCAAGAATAATAAATGATAAGGATATGGAAAAGCTAGAACCATTACCTATGTTTGTGACAATATAAGATGGTACAGCCCATGTGTAAAATAGTTTGATGTTTCCTCAAGAAATTACAAATAGGTTTACAATACAGATCAACAACTCCATTCCTAGGGATATATCCCAAAGAACTGAAAACAAGTGTTCAAACAAAAATATGTGTGCTCTCTAATCTCTCAAGATCATGAAAATGATGGCAGTCCCAGGAAGAGTTCCAGGAAAATAACACTAGATCCAAATGCACAAAGAGGCTTTCCCCCAGTTGGAACAGGGGGTGATGGTGAAATGAGCCTAAAGGTTGTATTGAGAGAGAAAAAACAGATGGATTTCCTGATGAGGCCATGTAGTTGTTATCTAGAAGTATCCCTGCCTCAGGTAAAGTACACTGCAGTGTTTTCGTGTGGAATTACAAAACTGGAAAACCAATAACTGTTGGGAATGTGAGTGAAAGGATAAATAATAGTGGCGCTGTGGCACATGCCTATAATCCCAGCTACTCAGGAGGCTGGTGAGTTTGAGGTTAAAGGCAGCATGCTCAACTTAGTAAGACCCTGTCTCATAAATAAATAGGGGCACAACTCAGTGGTAGAGAACTTGCCTAGCATGCCCTGGGTTCCCACCCAGTACTGAAAAAGAAATACTTTATACCACTATTGCAGGCATCCTATAAGTTTGAAGCTATCAAGAAGTAAATTGCATTTTTAAATAGCCATGTCAACATTATGACAGAAAAATTGACATCAAACCTCACTACTGACGTTAACCCTATCCAGATCAAATTCAGCCAAAGTTGTGAGCGCATCGCCCACGTAAGAGGCCGCTGAGGGGATGTTGTATGTGAATTCAGAGGCCAGTGTGTGGATACTATATTAGTATCGAAAAGCTGCATCTGGGGCCGGGAACATGGCTCAGTGGCAGAGCATAGACTTAGCATGCAGGAGGCTCTGGGTTCAATCTCCAGGACCACAACCCCCTCACTACCCTCAAAAGGGAGCAATATGTGGATTTTATAATTGATGTGAAGAGATCGCTGTATGGACATTAGTATCCAAGGCCAGAGTGCAGAGGTCTTATGAGTACTCGGGGCCACGGTGTAGGTGTTTATACCCGTATTGGAGGACAGCATAGGGACACTATTAAGGACATGTCTTGGGTGTCCAGGGAAACAGCGGTCATTTGAATTCTGTTTTCCACATGAAGTCCTTCCCCTGCTGAGTCCTCTGAGGACGCTCTCTCCTGAACTCGGGATGTAGACAGGAAGCTTTTTGCTCACAAGAACGCAGCAGACACAGATGCCTTCCCAGAGGGGGATCCCAAAGCATGAATCTGTTCTCAGAGGAATTCACCACTGGAGCGCTGGAGCCCAACGTGGCAGAAAAGGTGGGTGTGCGCGCCCTCTAGTGGCCACATGACCCAGCGCAGGACGCTTGCAGCTCCGTGGTGCACACGGGGCCCTCTCCTGGCGCTCCTGTGAAATGAACAGAATCCAGTACTGTGTTCGGGTTATTCAGTGCAATAATTTTGGAAATCAAAGTAGGTTAGCCCACTGTTATTGTTGTTCTTGTTGTTGTTGTTCTTGTTGTTGTCAAGTGGCGTTGAGTCAGGTCTGACTCACAGAGACCCTATGTACAACAGAATGAAACAGTCCCCAACACTGCCATGCCAGGCACTATGTCAGTGCTTCTCTGCTATTCATAGAGTTCTTTTTTTTTTTTATTATTGGTAAATGTTGGCGGGGTGCAGAGTAATACAGCATTTACTTTTTCCATTATGCAACTATTACATCACTTTTTTAAAAAATTTCAACAACTTTCAAGGTTTATAGAAACTTTTGACTAATATGTAGTAAAACTCATGTGCATATTCAGATTATATTCCCCTATTTTTCCCATGTACTCATGAAGTTGCCTTGTTTACATTGAGATTATCCTTTCCTTCTTTATCCTTTTACATTGTTTCTCCTCTCCATCCCACCTTCCACAATCTTCGCTCCCCTTTGCTAATCCCTTCCCTCCTTTCTACTCTTTATATTTTCCCTTCATGGCTGAATGTTTTGGGATGGTTTTGGGCGTGGGCTCCCAGGTCTTTCTCCCACTTTGTGGTGCTGAGGTCAAACCCAGGGCCTCAGAGAACATGGAGCCGCACTCTACCAACTGACCTAAACCCCACCCCACTAGCAATGCTTTTTTCCAAAAATGTTGATGGGAAAAATACTCAGAAACCATATAGAATGAAATGAATAGGCACAAACTAAAACTTACCAAAAACTCACTCAAAATAGTTCATAGATTGAAATTTGAGAAACAAAATTCTAGACGAGAACAGAGAAAAATCTGTGACCTTTGATTTAGCGACAGGTTTTAACTTGCAACACCAAAATCAAATTCACATAAGAAAAAATTTTGACATCATGGCACACACTTCTAATGTCAGTGACTGGAGAGGCTGAGGCAGGGCTATTACAAATTCAAGGTCAGAGGAGGTCTGCACAAGTTAGAGAGAACTTGTCCCAAAATAAAAAATAACGATGGGGCTGGGGAGGGAGCTCAGTGATAGAGCACTCACCTAGCACGCACTGAGGCCCTGGGTGCAACCTCCCTGTACCACGGAAGAAGGAGGAAGAGGAGGAGGAGATGATGATAAAAAGAAAAAGAAAAAGTATTGATAAAGTGGCCTTCATAAAGTTAAATTTTCTGCTCTGTTAAAGACCTTGTTTAGAGAACAAAGAAACAAGCCACAGACTGGGATAAGTTATTTACAAAACATATCTGAAAAAGAATTTGTATTCAAAAGACACAAAGAACTCCTAAAACTGTGCCGGGTGTGGTGGCACACGCCTGTAATCCTAGCGTAATCCCGGCAGTTTGGGAGGCGGAGGCATGAGGATCCCAAGTTCAAGACCAGAGGCAGTCTGTGTAACTTAGAAAGACCCTGTCTCAATAAAAAGTAAACAAAAAATGGGCTGAGGGTGCAGCTCAGTGGTCCGGCACTTACAGAGCATGTAAGCACAAGGCCCTGGGTTCAACCCTCAGTAGCACAAAAAAAAAAAAAAAAAAAAAAAACCCTCCTAAAACTCAACAACTGACTACACAACTAAAAGTAGGAACATATCTGAAGAGATACCTAACCAAAGAAAATAAAAAGATGGCAAATAATCACAAATGAAGACACTCAATGTCATATCTCATTGTTGTTAGGTGCCGTCGAGTCGGTATCTGACTCATAGCGACCCTCTGTACAACAGGGGAAACACTATTGTCAGTGCTTCTCTGCTGTTCATAGGGTTTTCAATGGCGGATTGATTTTTGGGAGGGGGTTGCTAGGTCCTTCCCCCAATCATATCTCATTAGTAAGTTACAAATTTAAACAATACTGACATGGCACGATACATAGGACAGCACAGCTGTTATAACTGGAAGTATGCTGGAGGGTGAGCTACAACCAGCACACTCACTCAGGGCTGGTGGGGCACACAATGGCCCGGCCACTTTGTAGGACACTTTGGCAGTTTGCTCCAAAGAAAACAAGTCTAACCCAATGGTAAAATTGCACCCTGTATTTAAACAACAGCTTTGAAAAATTAAACCCAAAAGAAGCCCAATGTATAAGTGTCTGCAGTAGCTCTTGTCACACTCCCCCAAACTTGAAGTTATCAGAATGTCCTTACATAGCTGAATTCATAATCAATGGAGAACATCTGTGAGATGGAAGATACCTAACAAAACTAAATAAAAAAGAATGGATTGTCCACCCATGCAAAGACATAGATGAATCTTCAATACTGCTATGTGAGGGAAGCCAGTCTGCCCAGGCTAACACTGTATGACTCTCTTTACATTCAAGAAAAGGCAAACCTACAAAGATGATAAGCAGCCCAATGGTTGCACAAGGGGGAGCTGAAGTATTCTGTGTGACACTTCCATGGAGGATACTGGTACTGGGCACGCGAGAAGAATTACGGAAATCACAGTCTACTTGAAACAGATTAAATTCATTAGAATTTCAGGGTACCCAAGGGTGGAATACAGAATGTAAAAAGGAATCTACCTCTATTAGAAGCATATAGAAAGCTCACTGCAAGTGGCTGGGCACAAAGTGCAGGCCTAAGTCACTTGGAAATGTCCTGAATGGGAAAGAACGCTACTGAAGGAGACCTGAGGAAGCAGGGGACCTGAGGGAGCAGGAGACCTGAGGAAGGAGGGGACCTGAGGAAGCAGGGGACCTGAGGAAGCAGGGGACCTGAGGGAGCAGGAGACCTGAGGAAGCAGGAGACCTGAGGGAGCAGGAGACCTGAGGAAGGAGGGGACCTGAGGGAGCAGAAGACCTGAGGAAGGAGGGGACCTGAGGAAGGAGGGGACCTGAGGGAGCAGGGGACCTGAGGAAGCAGGGGACCTGAGGAAGGAGGGGACCTGAGGGAGCAGGGGACCTGAGGAAGCAGGGGACCTGAGGAAGCAGGGGACCTGAGGGAGCAGG